>JAGWCC010000581.1:0-296513 GCA_022651775.1 Drusus annulatus
TGGCAAGATTAGTAATGGATTGCATAGTCTCTAAAGCTTTAGTTTGCTGGGGTCCCAGCTGGCTCACGGGGTGGGGAGTAGACAAGTCCAAAGCACTATCCGATTTGACGACTTTTGACTGTGGCACGGGGTTAGGTTTCCGGATGGGTTGCGCCATGGGAACAGGCTTGTACTTGGCCGGGACCGCAAGAGCGGCTGCTGGAACAGGAACAGCAACAGGAGCAGGGGGAACGACAGAAGGGGCGGGAGTGGGTGCCGGAGCAGTTGCAGGGGGTGGAGTGGGGACGGGGGCTAAGACCGCTACAGGAGGTGGTGCTGCAGGCGAGTTGCTCCTTTTTGAAACAAGTGAAGGAGGTGAGAGTGTGGTTGGTGTTGTTGGATCAGCAGTAGGCGTTTCTTCGGGTGTTTTGGGTGAACCGCTAACATTAGATTTTGGAAATTCTAGTCGCGTTTTGATATACTTTGGCTTATCAGATTGCTGTTGCAGGGACTGCAAGAAAGTCTGCTGAAATGTTTGAGGTTTTGTAATAGGAAGCGTTTTAGCAGCTTTGTTATCTGAAATTGGCTTCAAATTAGAGGCAGGACCCTTGCCGCCGGTTGCATCGGAGGGCTTAGCACTTTTACCATTTTTCTCGTCAGATCCTTTTTCAACGACTTTGCTTGTTATGTCAGTGTCAGGCAATTTTAAGATTTCTATATAGTTATGAACTTCCGGATTATTGGCAGGGAAATTGGGTTGCATTTGACTAGAGGAAGGAGTACAATTTCCTTGCGATTGATTTTTAAAATCTTTGCTATGGTTGGGAACATCGTTAGTTTTCTGGTCTTTTTGGTCAGTTAATGTAATGGATAGTGAAGATGGTATATTTATATTGCAAGAATGAAACAATGATTTCAAGGGATCACCTTGTGGCTTAGCTTTGGTATTTGGCAATTTTAGTTGAGGTCGGGGCGAGTGAAGGTTAAAATTTTTTGAAATATCTTTCTTAGCTTCAGGAAGCTTTTGAATGCTATCAGGTTTATTAGGTAACCGTGGCGTATTTCCTTTAGGGGGGGGAAGATTTGCTTTCGGGAGAGGAAGATTTGGTTTAGGGGGGGGAAGATTAGGTTTAGGTGGGGGAAGATTTACTTTAGGGGGGGGAAGATTAACTTTAGGGGAGATTTAGTTTAGGAGAAGGAAGATTTACTTTGGGAGAAGGAAGATTTGCTTTAGGGAGAGGAATGTTTACTTTTGGGGGAAGAATATTTATTGTTGAGGTGATTTTGTCGTTAGAATTAAAATTAATTCGATTCTTAATGTCAACAGTCTTACTATGCTGCGCATCACTTTTGGGTATTTCCAATTTGGGGACATTAGCAGGCTTTTGCACTTGAGGTGAGACGGGCTCGCTGGATAGTTTTCTTTTCACCGGAGAAGACTTGACGGTTCCGGGTAATGGTCTATTAGCTGCAGTTGAGGTATCCTGACTGCAACTTGCTGGTGGAGTTTTCAAGACAGGTTTGGGAAATTTTACTTCTGACTTTGAGGCACTTTTCACTGCACTCGGAGGCGGGAACGGTGCAGAACTAACTTTATTACTAAAAGAATAAACAGGTTTAGTTGGAGGCGGATGTGCAGCCACTGTCGCTTTGGGTGCCGGAACACTACTCGCAGGAGACTGCTTGGTGGGGGCTGGTGCACTGGGTGCTGTAGGTTTGGCTACTGCAGCCTCACTCGTTTTCTTTTCAGGGGTCAACTTCATTTTTTTACCCTCAGTCGATTGGTCGGATGTTGATTTCCGTTTACCGGGACTTTTATCTAACTCCATTTTTATGATCGGGGTTTGTTTTTCAGTTGGCATTTTCTTGGGTAATGGAGTTTCAACTTTGGCTGTCACAGTCGCTTCGGGTCCTTCTTTAGAGGGCGAGCTGGGGCCCTTTCCAGAGCCCACTCCGCACTTAGCCGTGAGTTCGAAAGAATTTAGGAATTGAGATTTCTCAACATCCATCGAAGAAGATGGCTGTATGAATGTCGCGTCTGTCTTAGAGACCCCTGGCTCCGTCTTCAGGCTACTGTCAGTTTTGACTCGATTATCCTTCCGGTCGGGGAAGTCAGCTTGGGCTTTCTCTTCGGGTACAGGGCTAAAGGTGCCTGAGGAAGCGTCAGAGCCAGCCTCTGTGAGCTGTGAGGGGGCAGGGCTAGAAGAAGGCCCCCCGTGCAGGTCGGGCCTCTTGAGGCCAAAGAACCCAAATCGGTCCCTTATTGCACCAAAATCCGATATCTGGTAAAAGAACCTCATGGGCTCATTTCTCTTCCAGTTGTAAATGTAGGCGATATCCATCAGGGTGTAGTAATCTGGAAGGGGAACTCTCTTGTAGAGAATGTCAACAAAGAAATTGGACACATCCACGTCATACTTCATGCTGAGAAACTTTTTAAGGTGGCAAATGTTGACAACTGCCGGACATTGTAGGAACCTCCTTGTAGGGGCACCCGCTTCATTGATAGTTGACTCACTCCCGCTCTCAGACGACCTGCTGGATTGGCTCTCGTGTTCTGGACAATCCATATACTCCAACGAGAAGGATATCACATCTTCAGGACTAAAGATGATCCTCTCTGTGTCTTCACCTCGTTGCTCGGGAGTAGCACTGGCAGCGGGACCGGGTCGTGAAGAGTAGAAGGCTTGCCGGCGTTGCATTTCTCTTTGGAATAGGCCGGGGACCAACTTGTACACGATGTCTTGTAGGGCCTTGTCAGGTTTAATGTTGGGCTTGGCAGAATTGATCATCATTTCACAAATGGGGCAGTAACTCTTAGCCTTAAGATGTTTGATAATGCAGCTACGGCAGAACGAGTGCAAGCACTCGACAATGGTGGTGGCGTCTATGTAGTATCCATGGCACAAAACACACATCAGTTGAGAGTTCACTTCTTCTATCATGGTCCTCGGAGGTGCTGTCACCCCGCCGGTAGAATCATCCATGGCGATAACCTTACTGTCTGAAGTCTTACGTGTGGTAACCATTATGAACTAACCGCTGGAATCAATTTAATCGGTGATGTCGATTAAAGTTCTTAACATCCAAATAAAGTGTCGAAAATTCATAACAGTCAAATGTACTGGGCGACATCTTTACGAGAATCCGGGCTATTAAAAAAACCACACCGCTGCGTTCACGTAATTGATTTAATTTGGGAATGAAGTATTTTTCCATTAACGAACTTCGGGCAATGTTTAATTTGTACACGCACAATGATATAAACTATTAATTATTACGAATAATCGATAGAAATCGCCGCAGTGAAAGTGTACACAATAGACGCAAAATTAACTGTTGGTAGCACTGAATCGAACTGCTTTGACATTCAACAATCGCGAAACGAGGAGACAATGTTCAACAAGGATATGGTAGATTTTTAACAGTACAGGATTTTTAAAAATCAGATGTAAATCTTATTTTAACTAGCAGTAATACTGTAACTCACCTAATATTGACAATATCTTCCAACACGAAAATAAACAGGGACCGGATAAGATGGTTAATTTGGCGCGAATATGTACACAACTACGTTATGTTGGTGTCTCTGAGTGTACAGCTGTTACGGGCTAATAAAGTGTACAATTTTATAATCAGCCAACATCCAGCCTACCGCTTTCCACGTGGAAGAAATTAAGTTTATTTTTCTGATTTTTAAATAACAACGGTTATAACTATAATTATGTGTTTTTCGTTGAATTAAAAAAAAAAAACAGTTTTTTAAAAGGTCAGCAAAATTCAAATCCTGAGAGCAATCACAAATAACCTTATTTTTTTTACTTTTGAATTCATACTCCTTCACATGCATGCTTACAAAAAATCGGTAATTAAAAGTTGTTTGTAGTTTTACTTTATATTACTATATCATCTTACTCCTTTTGCTTGCTGATGTCGGTTTATACACCCCGCGCGTGTAATGTTACGATTTATTTATGCATCTGCATATACTTGAGGTCTTACGGAATATATCCGAGAGTATGTTTTTTTTATTTATTATAAAATGTTTTTTAGAAAAAAATAAACATCTTTAAGTTTTACCAAATAATACACACCGTCAACCTATTTTTATAAAAATAGAAAATCCAAGAAAATGCTTGTGATGGTATTATTTTTTTACAGTGTACAATTTTTTTTGTTTCTTTTTTTAATCTTCCAGTGGGAAGTATTTTTTGTTGATAACATTATAAACGCAGGTAAAATTAACCTCAGTTGCAATATAATGCAAAAAGAAGATTCTTGTATTTTGGCGGTCAATAAAGTCAAATTACAAATTACCAAAAAATATGTACAAAATAAATTATAAAACACAGGCAGTCTAAATCTTAATAGAACATAATTGAATTATTACCCTATTCAAATGAAAACAAAAATTCTCAATATTATAAACATACTCTGATAAGGATTGATAGAATTCAAGGACGGTATAATAACATAGCTAATGATAGCATTCTATAAAAATATTTACAAATTTGTATAAAAATAAATATAGTATCAATTTATTGTGATCGGTATTCAAAATAAGTGAAAAAAATTATTAAATGATTAAATACATTTGATGTTTAAACTTAGTAAACAAAAATTCCAATGTATATTTTTATGTTTTATGAGAGAACAGTGTTTTTTTTAATATGTGTGCTATTTTTTTATTTGGAACTGGAATTTTTTTTCTCTAGGTAATGAAGTACATTGCTTTGAATGCTTTACTTTTCTAATTGACTAAACAAATGAAAGAAGAAAATGTTTTTTGTTCACATTAACCGATTTTAAATTTTAATCTATTAAATCGTACCATGTTTCCTTTTTTACCACCCACTTACGTGCCAAATATTTTTTATGGAATTGATTTCTACGATCTACGTGTCCAAATAATTTTAGTGTACCTTTTAAATTTTCAAATGCAATTATTCCTATTGTTATGATTAAAAACACTAAGCTCTAGTTATAATTTTTGTAAGACTAAATAAATATTTAAAATAACTGTGACCATGCTTATATTAATTTTATATTTGGTATTTAATTTAGTATGCTTATATGATTTAGTGGAATGAAAAAAAAAAATTGGTTCTAAAATCAGCTGACGGGGAGCTTGGAATAAAAACGCAAGATTTGTGACCAAGCCACCGAGCAAAAAACAAAAAGGATCTCTCTTTTTCATTATATTGTCATGCCATAAAAAAAGGTTTCCTCGAAAATATAGCTAACACCTGATTTTTTTTGATTTTATGGATTCTTTCGTAATCCTCTACTAACTAGCTGGGGCTTATACAAATAACCCTCATAATGTCTATCTAACTAGTACTGCGGCTCATTAGGCCTTATTACTATCACCATCTGATGGCTGTATTTAATTGACTGAATTTAAGTTTACATTAGTGAGTTCTTAGGGAAAAGTTCTTTACTGGATAAAAAACCCTAAGCAATTAGCTAACACCTGGCACACTGGGTACTTATTTATAAGAATAATTTTAGTTTTTTTTACCAACCGCAACACCGTTTAGCTATTTCCGATTCTGTCTCTTCCTTTCTGGGGATATAGAGACTTCGCAAAATATTCTTTCACTTATATTCTCGCCATCAGCTCGACTGCAGGTTTCTTTTGACTTCAAGCTTTCACCTTGGAGCTAAAAGAATATGAGGGCTAAGGTATTTATCGTCTTTTAACGTGTCGATCTCAACTAAAATAGTAATTGTTTAGTGTCATCAAAACATTACCCGGTGTTTCCATTTAACATGTTTTCTGTTTTCTCGTTTTTAGTGGCGTAAGAAGCGTATGCGGAGGTTGAAGCGCAAACGCAGGAAGATGCGTGCAAGGTCCAAGTAGACTAAGGTACTGTAATTTATAAATCGTACATATTGTGTATCCCCCTTAAACATGATTAGTGAAAGCTTCGGTTCTATTCTTTTTTGCGTCTCAAAGTTATTATACCACGTGTATATTTCTACAACTGATAATGGCTATTTTTTTTAGTTTTACCAATTAACAAGATATTGACCCGCCGTTACGTCTTACACCTTTATTGGGATCACAATTGATAATATTTCCTTCTAGCTAGCAGTTTATCATGCCACCCGACTATGTTTTCAAAGTGTTTTTTTTGTTGTTCAATACTTGCCATAAATTTACAGTTATGCGATATTGGGTTTGTAGCCACCCTTCAAACAGTTTTCCGGACGATTATTTTTTATTTCTATAACCGCACCACGCCTTCAGAATTTGTGACACGCTGTAACCTAAAAATATTTTAGTGGCCCAGCCTACGTCATTAAAATAATACTCTTTATCGACCAATGCCAGTTATGTTTTTGACAGTTCTACACAGCTCGGCTTGTATACCAACTTTTTCCAATAGTTTCTAACATTAAATAGTAAAAATGCAAATCTTGCTGAAAGCACATGTCGAACAAAGCTGATTTTAAATTGTCGTGGTCTTCGCGACACGCTGTTAACCCAAAATATTTTAATGTACTGTTTATGTCGAAGAATGTTTGCTCTTGATTAACCAATTATAGTAGTATTTTTTTTTGACAGTTATACACAACTCAACCTGTAAAACTGGCTTTCTCCAATAGCATCAAACATCTAAGAGGGAAAATACAAATTTTGCTGAAAGCACATGTCAAACAACTTTTGCTAATGTCAAATTAATCATAATCCCACAGTGTCACCCCCCCCCACCCATAGCTTTATAAAATGTTCTCAATTTATATAAAATAGATTTCTCATTTTATTTTTCAGAACTATTCCAGCACCATCTCACTGCATCCACGAATGAAGTCCCTAAGGTTAGTTTATTATTATTTTATATTCAATTCTCAGTAGATTGTCAATGCGAACCCGGAATGAAGCTATTTTTTCTATTATTTGAGAAAGGCCTAGCTTTATTTTGGGGATATTATCTTGGATTCTCCACACCAAAAAGTTGATCCTCAACTACTGGCACTAAGTCTCCATACATTTCATTTTTATGTCTTGCTTTTGTTTTTCTTCTCATGCCCCCCACATTGTTTAACAAGCTGTGATATTGTCGGTTTTGCACGGTCCACCTTTAAAATTGTAATTTTTTGAGATCCATCATCCTTTCACATGCTTTACATAGTAACATTTATTATTTTTAGGGCACTCTGTCATAAACATCAACGTAGAAAAAGAGCACTTTATTTTTATTAACTTAGTTTTGTTTTCACTTGCCAATAAATGTGTATTAATTACTTGTAAACTAAAGAATTATTTTCTTGTTTTCACAGATGCAGTTTTAATGATAACATCTACAGTAACTTCCGAGCAAGCTCATCAACAACTGGGTTTCTTCTGGCATTTCAACTTTTAAAAACTTGTCATACAAAATAAAAACAACAAAAATATAACCAATATCTTTTTATCTATCAACCTTCCCACACTTCCTAGATGTTGAAACACCATGTTTCGCTCTTTATTTATAACACTACCTCCAGTTCGATCAGAATTCAGATTATGCGCTTGAAGAAATGTTGATGTGTCGAAGGGGGGTCGCTGAATAATTAAATGTTGATCGGGTACACCTAAGAATGCTAAGGTTTAGTTCCTGTTATTGAGTTCAGAGTAGCAATGGGAAAAAAATAATCTTTTTGTGAAGCTTTTGCATGCTTTACATGTCTTGAAAGTGTTCGCTTAATAGTTGGTATGGAGCGTATGTGAAACATGATAACATTGGCACTTGTGGCGTGTGTTCGTTCAATCAAGCCTTCTGCTTGGGTCTTATATTATCTACATAGTATATAACACTGACTTTAATGATCCTTCATTTATTTGTTTGACGTGTACATTGAAGTAAAGTGTTTTTTTTAAATAAACCAATTTGGTGATGGTTAATTTCAATGTGGGTGTTGATAAATTGTTACAATATGTATGTGATAGATTTAGTGCAACTTTTTAAACTAAAAACGAAACGTGAAAACATAATTCGGTAAAAGTTCAAATTAATACCTTGGTCCAAGTAATATATTCGTAAAAGTATCACCCACAAGTGAAATTCTTGCACTCTTTGATGCTTGATACTTTTTAGGTGTGTTCATTTTTTCGATACGGTCTACCATACTTCATACATACCTTTGGTTTTGCTCAGGTCAGGGAAGTCTGACTAGAAGTAACACACAAGGTCATGCTTCATATAAACCATTTGCCCACAACTAGAGTCAAGTATGTGAACTGTACGAAGCGCCTCACACATGTGATGATCCGGAGGCTACAAACACTGCTGTTGACAACTGAAGTTCATCTTTCTACTGATTTCAGCTTCATTATTCTGAGATGGTCTGTTCATATCGAGAATCAAAAAAGCTATACCAGAAATTTCCCCCCAGTTTTGCAGCTTTTGCTTTTAGCCCATAATATAACTAGTCCATGAGAGTGGAGCTGGTGTCTGAAAAATTATCAAGCAGTATGCACATACATATTGGAAGTGCATATTATGTCTAGGATGTTGTCCAAAAAGAGGCAAAACATAATTGGAGCTGCGTAATATGCATCTGCAGATTAAACAAAAAAAATCTAACTAAACTTGAGGTGAATGAGCCTAGCTGTAAAAATGTGAACTTGCTATTTATTTTGTGTGTAGCAGAAATGGTTATAAGGTGCATTCAGTGTTACTAGCGTTGTCACTAGCGATGGGAAAAGCTTCACAGATTTGTGAATGCTTCACGAATTGATACTTCTTCAAAATGAACCTTTCACGATGAACCCTTCAATTGAAGTAACATATTAATCACAGCATTTCTCGTCGGGGGGGGTTGCTAGCGATAAATGTACCAAATAATAGTCACGTTTTTTTCTTAATAGTTTTATTCGGGACAGCTCTCCCAACCACATAACCCACTCCTCCATTATTGTATAACAAAATTATACCGTGTAGAAAAACTACTTCTTTCTTTCTTCTATGTGTGTATTAATGAATTGTCTATTGTTTCTCGATGACAGCTGCCCATATGTTTGAGTTGTTGGCGGTATCATGCCTTAAAAGGAATGATGTACAATAAGTATGCATAGCCTTACAGAGAATTTGCAAAAAGCAAATGTAGTAATTGTAAATTTTCAGTTTCTGTAAGAGCGATGTGAACGTTTTTCAGGGCTTGAAGTACAATTTGAATATTTCTTACTGTACACAGTTTGCTTAGCAATAGGGTGAATATTGCGCAAATGACGATTCATATTACAGGCATTGCCTCCCTTTATGGATATAACTTTAGAACAAAAGTTGCATTTGGCCTGGTAAACCCCAACTTCCTTAAAATAAGCCCATATTTCACTTTCTCGTTGAACGGCCATCCATAATTTTAGGTAGAGATTATATAGTCCTATAGACAAAACAAGCACAGAAATCATAAGAAACTGTCACGGGTACATGCGAGGGAACGGATAACTAAAAAGATACTTCATTGCTTCATTCATTCTTCGAACTAAAATCGAA
Organism: Drusus annulatus; assembly: GCA_022651775.1. Lineage (NCBI taxonomy): Eukaryota > Metazoa > Arthropoda > Insecta > Trichoptera > Limnephilidae > Drusus > Drusus annulatus. Next base: position 9,465 of record JAGWCC010000581.1, read on the forward strand.
GGAAGAAGGGAATGAACAATTGAACTGTGGATGATGCAATATTTCAGTCTTTCGAACGAATGAAAAATTGAAGTTCGAAGTAGATGCCATAGATTGTTCAATCAGGAAGTACCAACTTAAACTGCTCCGTTTGAACTATTTCATTTGTCGGCAGTTCAAACTTCATTCGTTTCATTTAATTGTACAAAAATTTCAATGGAAGTTATATTACAAAGAACTGTTTCAATTTGCAGCAGTTCAGTTGTGAAGTTGAACTTCAAAGCCTATAAAGAAGTACTTCATTTCAAGTACTTCAATTGAAGTTCGACTTCAAAGTACTTCGATGTAAAGGAATTTTTGGAGTCCTTTTCGTTTTAAAATTTCTTTGTATTAGGCAAGGAACCGGTTCCAGTTCTTTTCACTTTCAAATCCCTACCGTTTAGTATGTGTTTTTTTCGGCGTGGAACCAGTTCCAGTTCTTTTTTAAATCTTAACCGACTAGTACTTTTGTTTTGGCGAGGAATATCAAGGAACCGGTTCCAAAAAGAACTGAACAAATAACCAGATAAATTCAAATCTCTTTTTTGCGAGTGCGACTTCAATTGAAGTGTTCACTGCGAAGGTTAATTTTAAAGAACTAGCAATTCGTGAAGCATTCACAAAACATTGAAGTTTTTCCCAACGCTAAGTGTTCCTTGTATCTACATTTCCGCTAGAATCTACAGTAAATTCCGTCAACACTGACTTTGATTTCTGCCAGATATTCCGCTAAATTTGAGCACTAAACCAAGAACATTGTTTTATACAGTTTTTGTTGATTAAATAAAAACCATTTCACTAGAGACCAATACAACCGTTTTGTTACAAATAATTCAATTTTAATGTTCAGTTAAAAGAATATTTTTTTAGTAAAATAAAATAAAAATAGTAATATTGAATTTGTTTCCTGTTTTTTTTTTTTAAATATTAATTTCACATGGTCCTTATTTATTAATCAGAATATTTTTTACTTTTGCTTAAAACATATCAGCAAAATTTACACCCGGGAAAATCTTCACTGTTTCGGATCTGTTTTACAAACAATCTAATCTTAAAATAATTTGTCTTTATGCCACTCTCCAGAAATTTCCAGTGTGATAAAATAATACAACTAAAGACACCCCACTATTTCAGTAATTACTTTGTACTTTTCTTCACTAAATTTTATTCAATTCCCCCAGATAATAATAATATTTGGACGATTTGTATAGCGCCGTTTTTGTGAAAAATCACCTCAACGGCGCTGTACAGATCTTACTTTCTATCGTTACATATTAATTCCTAGTTTGAAATAAGAAAATATACAGGAACATACTTACCTGGCAGGTCCCATCAGATAGACACAATTATTAACTTAAAATTATGATTATTATTTTAATTTTTTTTTTCCGATTTAGGGCATGGGAGCGAAATCCTATAAATCCTGTTAGACACAAAATTTTCCTGTTTCGAGGGCACTCCAATCCGCTAGATATGACAGGGAATCCGTTAAGATACACTGGGTACATTACCAAAGTTTTTTTTTCAGTTACGGTGCAGGTAGGTAATTGCTGCCTCAGTAGGTACTTACATAACTAAAAAAAAATGCTAGTTTACATTCATAAATTGAATAACATTGTGATTGCGGAACAGTCATGTTCCAAACAAATGAGTTTTAATTTTTACTGATTTATAACTTTACTTATAACAATCTTTTCTCATTTTCAAAACTGAAGACAAAGGTGTCTTTTATAGAGATATATTTTAAATAGTGACACTTTTCAATGGGAAAATTGAAATGGGAACGAACATTGCCTTGTCGTACTGGAGCATATTATGGATACATAGTTTCTTCAGACTACTATAAGTATGAACAGGTTCCATGGCAGTTTATGGTGAATATAAAAATTATATCTTTATGTAAATCCAATCACAATTTAAAACAAAGTTAACAATTTTGTACATTCTGAAAAATAAATACAATTTACTCAAGTTCTAGAAAAATAGTACATAAACGCGCTGTGATAATAAATGTAGTAAAATTATTTGTAGCTATGAACGCCTAATGATTGTTTCCATACAAGCATTCACATACATCATCGGTGCTACAAGCCTTGGATTCTTACCTGCTTTCGCCTTATTGATCTTGACTTCCACACCTTGTAACCAGTCAAGCTTATACCTCCCAACACTCTGTCCTTCAAGTTTATTAAATAGAAGATGCTTCAGTGGTTGATATAAGCCTTCAAACAGTATTTAGATGTTCAGTCTGACATACTTATCTCTGCAGGAGACCAAAAGAACTATCAAATATATTTTTAATTATTTAGCCTACACGCAAACAGTATTTAGATGTTCAGTCTGACATACTTCTTCAAAATGAACCTACGATGAACCTTCAATTGATATGTTTTTTTAATACATACATTTTTCGTCGGGGGGGGTTGCTAGCGATAAATGTTACCAAATAAAGTACGTTTTTTTTAGTAGTTTTATTTGGGAAAATCTCCCAACCATTTAAGTGTCCTCCATTATTGTATAACAAAATTATACCGTGCCAGAAAAAATGCGAAAAATTTCATTTCTTCTATGGTTTTAATGAATTGTCTATTACTGTTTTCTTGTCTATTGTTTCTCGATGACAGCTGCCCATATGTTTGAGTTGGCCGTTGGCGGTATCATGCCTTAAAAGGAATGATGTACAATATTTTTATGCATGGCCTTACAGAGAATTTGCAAAAGCAAATGTAGTAATTGTCGATCTTTTCAGTTTCTGTAAGAGCGAACGTTTTTCAGGGCTTGAAGTACAATTTGAATATTTACTGGTACAATAAGTTTGACAGTTTGCTTATAATAGGGTGAATATTGCGCAAATGACGATTCATATTACAGGCATTTTGCCTTTATGGACTAGTTTAGAACAAAAGTTGCATTTGGCCTGGTAAACCCCAACTTCCTTAAAATAAGCCCATATTTCACTTTCTCGTTGAACGGCCATCCATAATTTTAGGTAGAGATTATATAGTCCTATAGACAAAACAAGCACAGAAATCATAAGAAACTGTCACGGGTACATGCGAGGGAACGGATAACTAAAAGATACTTCATTGCTTCATTCATTCTTCGAACTAAAATCGAAGGAAGAAGGGAATGAACAATTATGCCATAGATTGTTCAATCGGAAGTACCAACTTAACCAACTTCAATTGAAGTATTTGTTCAATGAAAAATGAATGAAGTTGGGACTGCTGTCAAAAGAAGTACTTCTTTGAAACAGTTCTTTCAAAACTGTCACAACGCTACATACATTTTTTGTACAATTGTGACCCCCTCACAGCGTTGCCATGTTTAGAGAGAAAATAGAGTTTCAGTACAGAGAGGGAATTTTTGATAAAATCTAGGGAGAATTTAGTGTCAGCCCTTTTGTATGCAACATTTTGAGTATCTGCCATCAAAAATGCGAAAAATTACAAAGTTCCAGTAGTTTTTAACAAAATTCCATGTTTTGGTTTAGCACCCACTAGACGAAAATATTACCATATTTAACGATATAATGTAACTGTCTAAAATCTAGGGAGTTTCTATTTTTTTGGCCTGGCAACACTGCCCCCTCAACTACAGAAATAAGTATGTCGATCTGTACATGGCTGCAAATAGTCTGAAGAATTCTACGGTTATTAATTTTCAACTCTGGTAATAATAATTGCATTTCATTATACTGGATTTGAAATTCAGAATTGGCTGGAAGTGATGCATTATTATTTAACAATTATTACTATTTTAGATAATATTAATATTTTTAGGAGGGAAAAGCCAACATGTACTTACTACTCGCTTTTGAATATCAGCGTCGGTGGATGAAGGAGAGAGAACTGTGGAGACTAAAAATGTTCCCGCCGGAAACGGACAAGGTTGACATTGTAAAAAGATATGTTCTTAGCTTTAAAGCTAAAGCAAAAGAAGTTAAAGAAGAGAAAAAAGCATTCAAAATGAAACAGTAAGTAGGAAACAAATGTTGAGGTTGCTGTTATCACAAACTGCATAAGATAACCTCATATCTGCCCGATTCGTGGTTTGCATCTTGGATGGAATGTGTTGTTACACTCCATTATTTTCCAAATAAACAGCTATAGAACATGTGTATATACACAAGTCAGAAACGCGCTGTGAAGATGGTCATTAGGTGTAAATGACTACAGATACTGTTAAATTGCTTTTTTCTTTGAGTTGGGATCCATAGGAAAACTAATACAAACAAACGATACCTAAACAATATGAAAACATGTAATCCTTGGCAATTTTAAATGAGCGCTAGGGGTTTTTTGTTTTTGTTAGCTAAGTGTTTAGTTGAAGTGCCAAAATCATGAAATTCCATATTGGTTTTATTAGCTTCGTCCAGACAGCTCGCGGCGTATGTCGCATAAGCTAGACAAAAGGCCAAAAAAAATTATTATACAATTGATTTCATTGAAGCTGTTGTTATTTGTATATGCGGTCTATGTACTAGCAGGCTGATACATTCAGCAAAATCCGCTGGGCTGCAACTCCTGTTGGATTCCATACAAAATCTGGAGGGATAAAAAAAATTGTACTAAAATACTCTTTTTCTGAATGGGGCTTAAGAATTACCGATTGAAAAGCTGAAATACATTGTTTACAGATTTGAAAACATACCAAGTAAGACGGTCAACAAGAAGGAAAAGGTTACAGAGAAAAAAGATAAAAATGAAGAAACGCAATGCAAAAAACTAAAATAATGTATGAATTCATCAGGAAATGGATGGCAAATTCACAAAAAATTTGTAAATTAATCACAATGGTAGATTATTCAATCGATTTCAATAAATTCAGTATTCATAAACCCACATTTTAATTACTTTCTTCATATTATATTTTCAACAAACTACAAAAATTTGTCCAGAATCTAACAATGTCAACATTTATTTATGTACAAATAAAATATATTTGAACAACAATGATACTATTTTCCTATAATTTTCAGGATCAAAAATTTGTTCATACAGAAAGTAAGCACTTATTAGTTTCATCTCTACCAATCTCAGACCAAGAATTTAATGTCAATGAAAGCCAACATAACCACAAACGTTGTAATCTATCATAGTGGCTGCCGTTTGCTACTTGCTAGCTCCACCAGCACCACACAATAATCATTTTAATAGTATCCTTAGCCATAGTGGAACCATAGACTCCAGCAATAATTAAAATTAAACAGTAAGGTTGACATCAGTTGAAGTTGAACAATTCTGTACATGCACCTTATGACATAGAATTTGCATTGGTAGACAAGAAACTAATAAGAACTGAAAAATTAAAAGGTATAATTTATTGTTGAAGCTAACCGTAGAACTATCTAGAAGTACTATTCATTTGCGAGCTGAGTATTTATGCTGCATTTTTATCTACTTTAAAAGTAACAAATCAGAGTTTGTATGTATCCAAAGTTGCAATACATAGATCTAAACTGTTTTTCGAAGTTAGTGAATTTTTCCAAACCGGGACAACAAGTTCTATTTCAAATAACAAGTATAATTTTAATGAATTCATTAAAATATTACATTCCAAATCAACATGGAAATATACCTTTAGAGAGTACTACAATGAAATTTTTAGTAAATTGTTGCTATATAGAATTTGTGCTATCTAGATTTTTTTAATCAAAGTGCTACATAATCACCTTTTCTTTTCCCACCACAAACAAATTTAATAATACAACAAGATTAAACTGCAGTAATTAAAATATAAAATGAATTAAAGTTTTGATTATTAGAACAAAAAAATAATTCGTACTAGCTTTATTAATTTTGAAACGGAACACATTATTTATTCTTATGTAATCTATTTTGTAACAAAGATATATTTTCAGTATGGTAGTGAAATAAGATTTTGTCCAAGGTCGCCTATAAACACAATCCATAAAATCTTTAAAAATTGCCTATATTATTGATGGATTTCGAAATATTCGGAAATTCATTTATTTTTTATAAATTCAACAATATTCAAGTGGAAGAATGTGACAAAAATAATTTTGTTTATGAAATAGACGTTATGAATGGATTTTGGTTTCACATAAAATAATATATTGATCTACATAATATTTATTCGTGACATATAAAACAAAAACAGTTAATAAAAAATAAAACTTCTCAAATTCTCATAGATTGATTCAAATGTCACATTCATTATTTGTGTTGGTAGGAAACTTAAATAAAAAAACCTGAGAAATATGAGCATTTCAGTTCAATTTTATTATATTAAGCTTGGTTAAAATAATGCAAACAACATATAACTAAAAACATGGACATAACATCTTTTCAAGGTTTGTTAACATACAACATGAAGATTGACGTCCATCAATGGGTTACTAGGACCTTAGATAGTGTGGAACTTTGAAGGAAGATAATAGTGCTTGTTGTAATCAAGCAGGAATGCAAATGAGCTTTAGTAGCAATAATGAGATATGCAAAGTTAACCATATTAGTCATGTTTAATATGCCGTTGGTTAAAATGTTTTCATGTCAAATTACAAGATTAGGAAGAAAGTATGTAAGGATATTATTTAGAGCTAAAGTACAACAATATGTCAATAATATGTTTAAGATTATTGAAATTTTCCAGATCAAAAAGTTAATACTTGATACTTTTATATGTATGCATATGGAACTTTTATAATTGTAACTTTATTATGAAAAGAGATTACCATAATATCATCAGACATTTTTTTTTGTAGATAAGTAGTGGTAAAAAAACAAAACATTTTCTAAAGTTAAAGTGTTTCTAGAAAATTGCAAAAGTTTGTAAAAAACAAACTCACTGTGCACTTTATTTCCTAAATCTGAAATGGAAATGATAACGAAGAGTATTACAATGGTTTTACACAGTTTGCAATGCAAATTACTGTTTTTTACAAAAACTATGAATGTATCAATATATTTGTGAAATCCAGTGGAAAAATAATGCAACAGAAAACAATATGAATAGCAGGGATGGTGTAGATTGCTACCTCGAGATGGCGTTACTTTCATGTTACTGTATATCGCACAACTTTTATCCCGTAGATTTAACACGTGAACACAAGTCACATGACACTTCATGGTAATCAGTCGCGTTAAAGCCAACTTCTTGAGCGGGGATATCCGTATTTGGTAAAACCAACTTCAATGTTATACTTCAATCTTTAGTTAGACGTGTTTTGTAATAAAGACTGACTATCTCTTTACAATTATACCTCTAATCATTCGAACTTATCCTCTTTTATCGTTGATAAAATCTTAAATAAATCGTCAATATAAAATAATACCCAAAAAATCAAGAAAATTGTATATTATTAACTTAGGATTGCGTCTACACTGTTGAAGAAGGTGTTTAACCGAATTGAAAGCTAACTCCGCCCGGGTAACCACTGCCTCCCGAGGGGGCCCCATGGAAGTTGAAGGGAGATCCTCCGCCACCGAAGAATGACTGGAACATCATATTGGGGTCCATTTCTACTAACAAACATAATTTCATGATTAATATGGGGGCATATGACTAATTTCGGTCTTAAAGATTTCGTTTCAAGGGGAATTAAAAGTTCACATTTCTGTCTCAACAAAAGGTAGTATCATTTACTGAGACACGGTTAGAACTTCACTCAGACTCCGTAGAGATATCATTACAGGAAGGCCATACTGTTAATCTATCTGGGTTCAGCGGTTTTACAAATATTAAACATATAGCCACTAGTTTAAAACTAATAATTCATTTTCTACCTTGTTCCCCGTGTTCAAAGTCTTGACCGCAGTCATAAGGTGTCTTCTTCTTGGGATCGCTGAGAACACCATACGCCTCTCCCAACTCCTTGAAGCGCCTCTCCTGCTCGAGGCGGTCTGTCTCTGAAGCTCCCACGTGGCGATCGGGATGCAGGACCAGAGCCCGCTTTCTATAACAACCAGGCATTATCATGAACAGATCTTAGGCAAACCGGGAAAGCAAAATCACAAATAAATAATACAATATTGACCATATTAATGCAGATATAATACTTGTGACCTACATGTAACTTTCCTCAATTTTTACATTTGCAATGCAAATTTTCTTTGTTAATTAAATAAGTACTAGAGTGGTGTGATTTTTGAAATTGGGAGGTTTAGTGTGGAGTATTATGGACAAACTAAAGTGTATTTTAAAAATTACTATTGCATACCTGTATGCTTTCTTAATTTCATCTTCAGATGCGTTTTTCTCGATGCCGAGAATTTTGTAATAATCCTTGCGTTTGGATTTCTTCAATGCGATTTTAGCTTCGTGCAAAAGTCTTTTGTTGGCTGGGCTTTTGTCCATTTTTAAGACTCTTTCGTAGTCTCTCACTGCCTCCTCGAAGTCGCCGAGGTCGGTGTGGCACTTGGCTCTTCGAAGGAGGGCTTTGAGGTAAGTCTCGTCGAGGTTTAAGGCATCGGTGCAATGTTGGACAGCCTCTTTAATCTTGTCTAACTTGGAACAGACAGTGGCTTTGTTGAAGAACAGCTTGGTGTTTACCAACTTGTTTTCTTGGTCGATCTGCAGTGCTTGGCTGTACAGGTTGTATGCATCTTGCCATTTTCCCATCTTGAAAGCCTCATTACCTAAATTTATAAAAATATCAGTTATAAAGATCAGTAGCCAGAACAATTTTAAAAGCTAAAAATATTGTATTTGATTAAATTACCTTCTTCCTTCTTTTGCCTAAGAAGTTTGGCTCTTTTGTAGAATTCCATAGCTTTGCGGTGATCTGGGGCCAGCTTGAGTACATGTTGGAAGTGTTTTAGTGCTTGATCCACATTATCCTGAAATAAAAATAGGATAATTATTACACAAATAATAGTTTGGTCACTTTTTGGCCATACAAAAATCTGAATTCTACCCCAGATAGTACATTTCAAGAATAAAATGATGGCAAACCAGTGAAAATGATTAGTTACCTGATAGTAAAGACACATCCCAAGCACGTATAAGGCGTCGGCGTTGGTATTATCCATTCGCCAAATGTCATGAGCAATTTCCTGTGATTCTTGGCACCGTCCGAGTAATGCAAGACATTCAGATTTCAGGATTTTGACTCTAGAAAAACAAACATACAATAAATAACAACATATATGTATACACATACAATGTGTACATCAATAAACATCCAAAAGAAAGCCTGTTTTGTCAGATTTATTAAAATGATTTTTGCTGAATAAAACTATAAGCATCTTTTAACCACAATATAATAACAGGCATATGTGACACTCTATTTGACAATCAGTTATCTTAACACATTGTAATCGGGCGTCTCGAACAATAGACTTTAGCCGGGAGCGGGCGTTTTTTAGCGATTAGCGCAAAAATATATAACTTTCTTAAAATCGGCACAACTTCTAAACCAAACAATATTTTTCATTAGAATTTACGAAGAAATTATGCGTAATGTTTGGTCATCATAGATAAAATCAATCTGTTTATTTTATAATTTCACCATATTTCTAAACTGTTATCAATTTGGTAAATGGAATTACACATATTTTCAATTTGAAATATTCCCCACAAAAGATAGCATGGTTATCCATTCCTTATAATTCCATGATTATAACATAAATAATATAAATAATAAAAAAAAATATATATATAAGAATATAAATTATATGATAAATAATAATATATACTTGCTATTCCCACAATTTTACAATCACTTAAAATGTGTTATCTCAAGATGTAAATATATGACAAACATGTGTCACATCTCTTGTACCAAATGAATGAGACCATTCAGCGTAATAACTAATGAATTTTATTGCTTCTTGTCAAAAATGGGTCACATTCGGTTGCCGCTAAACCATTCAACGTATAAATCACTAAGCAATATGTTTATTGACTATCATTATGTTGATAATCAATATAGGTGCCTGTATCATTTAAATTTCTCATGGTATATGATTATACAAATAAAACAACAATAACAATTTCGTAAACAAAGTATACAAAAAAAAAAAAAAACATAAGTATCTAAAAAGCAGTGGATAATTAGTAATTACGTACGAAAAACTGGCGTTGCTTCTGTCATTGCGTTTTGTAAACAACTGGTCTATCTGGATCGAATGACAGGGGTTGATTTTATTTCTTCTAGTCAGATAAAACACGGCAAAATATGGAACGGAACACTTGATTCACTGTGGCATAGTCAGTCGCCACTTTTCCTCAGGAAATTTCGGCAACATGATATAACTTTATAAAATAGAAATTACGATTTATATAACGATAAAAAAATAGAATACGAAAATAATGTTTATTTTATAATCTAATAATGTTTAACAGTATGGTAACGCTCAAAACATTTTCCAGGGTGAAGTGGTACACAGCAAAATTCGCAAATAAAACTTGTTTCTTTTCGCTTTTTGTGGGCTGCACATACACGACATTGTCTTAGGGGATTTTTCTTCTTACCCTTCCCTACGATTTTCACTTTGAATAATCGGTCGGAACTATCTACGATTATATTTTCGTTATTACAAAAATGCCACACTTTCCAAATTTGTCGAAACCGGTCTCTGGGCATCGTTTTAGCAAAATAAAAGGAGTTTCAGTTGTCGGTTCCGTAGACCAATAGTCGTCCCTTCTATCCTTGCGAACTTGACCCATCAAAAGAATTAACCCCAAAAATTTTTGCATCTCTTTCACAGTAATATTTTTCCACTTTGCTGACTTTTTATATACATACTTTGTAATTATGCGAGTTTTGGTGGTGATATCTGTTAGATTCTTCTATAAAAAATTTAAACAAATCATCTCCGATAAATAATTTTACCGCATCACTTACAGTTTGAGGAGAATATACATTAGAATTTAAGCCGCGGCGACCTAAAAATGATTCCAGAACTGGAGGATTATCAATAGATGACTACCCGTCTACGTCTTCATCTAAGCTCGTATCCGAATCAGAATCGCTTGGAATAGTGCGACGGTGAAACGTTCTAGGTGTTGGTATTTGTTCATCATCACTTGGTTCGTTGTCCGACAACTCTTCAGTATCATTATTCCACGAACAATCAGATAAATTGTCAGCATACACTTCACCGTCACTATCACTATTTTGTGAAGACATTTTTAGCGATAACGTATTATACAATGATAATACTCGTATATTCAAATAATAAAATATGAAACAGTTTACTGTTTAATTTATTAAACTACGCGGCATGAAAAACAGACTAATGCGGGAAACGGCTCAATCTGAACTAACAACGAAGATCGCAAAATAAATCTATGACTGTTGATTTTTTGTTTATTAGCACAAACTTTCACCTTAATCTGTCAACGAAGGAGAACTTATAATAATTAGTTGCGACCCAGCCCAATAAACAAACCCGTAATATGTCGTGTCCCGCAAACAACCGACCGTCCGCAAAAAACGACATTTGCCGTGTCCCGCAAACAACTGACCGTCCGCAAAAAACGACATTTGCCGGGTCCCGACAACGATGTGTTAATAGATGGATTATTTGTTATTATGGTGCGGTTAAGAGGCGAATGGTTTAAACATACATACAGTAGAACTTGGTTATAACGATCCCGGTAATAGCTAGGTCACGGATATAATGAGCAATTACCTAATGATATGTTGGTTCAGGCTTATTTTCATACAATCATGTGGTTATAACAAGGTCACTTCACTGATATAACGTCCAAAAAATATTGTCAACTCAATGCGTCCGGGAGAAATGAGAATGAGAAAAAACCTAATTCTCGAAACAGTCAAATAATGTCATAAACAAGACAAAGAAAGCCGCCTGTCCGGCACGGCGGCGGACTTTCTGCAAATCACGTTAAGGAGGGTTTATAATCCCTGATAGTTGTCGCTCTAAGAAACATTTCTATCCAGTACTGTGCGTACAGTTTATTATTATTATTAGTGTAATCATAAATTAAATCGTTAGCATGATTTTCGTAATAAAAAAATGTGTTATCGATATTAGTAGGTAGGTACTTCTTTACCTACCTACGGTTATAACGAGTAATGGCTATAAGGAGCAAATTTGGTTACTCCCTCCGCGCTCGTTATAACCAAGTTTGACTGTATTATGTATGTATAAATAAAACAATATATAATACATTATAAGACTCAAACTGAGGTAAAGATTCAAGAGGTTGATGAACACAGGAGGACAAACAGAATTTAATACACAATTATGAATGCAACTAATACCTGTAACTAGCAGGGCAATACTCAAGGCAGCGATCCATCAGGAAGACGACACGACGGTAGTCCTTCTTATCGTCTGACGTCTGACTATCATCCTGGAGCCGCTTGACTTCATGCAGGATGGTGACTTCCGTGGCGACACTCTCTACCCCTCCTAACTCCTCCACACGAGCGATGGCTTGCTCCACTCCGACAAGATCTCCTGGAATGTTTATAACACAGATCACTTTTTTTATCCAGATTTTTGCATTATCTATCTGTGGATATATCTTTACAATTGCTATTTGATCTGGCTCTTTTACTACTACCTTTTTAAAAAGTTTACTATTAGCACGTAATGAGGACTTTCTGTGGTACCTAACAGTTGGCATTTCTATTGTATGGTCAATAATTTTTTTTTACAATTTTGCAAGACTGAGCACAAACGTGGTATCTACCTCGGTAGGTATTTTTTGAGATTTTAATTGTAACTAAATAATTAATATAATTTGTACTAAAATCAATTGGTGACAACCAATAATAATCTATAGCTGCCAAAGAAAATAAGAGATATAAATGGCATTGATACTCCCTCTGTGCTTAGTAGGGCAGAATAGGTCTCTATACTGAGTAGTGAGTAAATACTGTCTTTATATACGGTGTCCGAAAACTCGTGGTACACAAAAAATGTGATAATCCGCAGAACATAGAAAACCTAAATTAACACAAGTTTTTTCAAATTAACCAGAAAACGTTAGTTTCTGGACACTGTGTATAACTTGACAATTGTTTGAGTATTTTTTTGGTAGTTAATTGTAATTGTGAGTGGATTAAGTTTATTCATATTTTTTTCTTTAATTTTCAAAGGAGTTTATCAATATTTGATTTGGTTATTCTTCAGCTTTTCATAAAGTTTTTCTTATAAATGACTTGGTGTTGCATTTACTTACTATCCACCAAATATTTACTCTTATTATTTATGTGAAAATTGTTTCTATAATTGCATTTGTCAAATAATTTATTAGATAAGGCATTCATTACGAAAAATATGTATTTTCGATTATTGAGTCTAGATAGTGAATATTGGAAGAGACAAGATTTCAAAGTCAATGCGTATTGCTAGTTTTACAAGGTCATGATTATATTCAATAATATTAGTGCAGATAAGGAAATAAATTGAGCAGTTCATTTGTTCATAAGCTACCACAGAAATAACATATTTTTGGTTTGACCACATCCTCAACAAAATTATTAATTAAAGATTTTTTCGGTCCACGGAAATTGACAAGGCAATATTTTGTAAAAGAAAAAAATACTATTTTCTGAAATATCTTGACACGAAAATTATTTACTTACTATCAATGCTACATTGCAGAATATTATTCTTTATAATAATACATTTTCCACCTCAACCTTTAATAGCAAATGTCAGATTAGCACAATTGGTATGGTGAAGCCATAAATTATACAATGCCTACTTGTATATTCATATGATATAACTTATGAAACGAGGTAATTTAGATGAATAGGAACAAACCTAAGGCGAGACAACACTTGGCAATGCGGACATAGCCTTTCACAAAGGAAAGATCCAAAGCAACAGCACGCCTGGCATCTTCTAATCCATCTCTGTATTGGCCAAGCATGAGGAAACAAGCAGATCTGTTCCCATAGTAAGAAGACTTGTCAGGGCACAAGTTGATGGCTGCTGTGTATTGGATAAGAGCAGCTTTGTAATTCTTAACAATGTACAGCTGGTTACCACGTTCCTTTTTTTCCTCAGCCTCCCTACGAATTCAAACACACAAATATAATTACTTAGTAATAAGAACAGTGACAGTTGTAAAATATGTAAATATGCCCTGTCAAGTTGAGATTATAAGGGCATGGGTGCTCTTTGTGCAATGATGACAAATTATAAAATGACGTTATAACGTGATTGTAACGTTATCACAACCTCTCAATGTCCTTTGGAGTTACATCTTCGATTGTTGGATCTAAATCGAAGACCACAGGCTCGCTGTCTGCCATGTTTGTGCTGGAGAAGTTAATTTTGGGCGAAGAGCCCTACTTGTCTTCGACCCTGTTCTTCTGAAAAAGAGCCACAGATAAAGTAATAAAATAAATCTTTTTTTCTATGGAATATTTTTTAAGTAAGTCGAGTAGAAAAATAAAGAACAGTACTTAGCATTTTAGTAACGAAACAAGGGTAGGATGTTACAGATCAGCAAACTTATTCACGCGGTCGGGGCGTCGCTACCATAAATATATATTGTTGTCATACAATAACTGATATGAATTAAAAAAAAAATCATTCCTTCGTTTGTCCCTCTTTTGCCAGCCTACACAGAGATGTTGGTACTAATAAATATGTAGTGCTGTTCTTGAGATTTGTTTTCAATTTAATTAAATTTTTATTCAACATTCTACAATGTTTTAGAAATTCGCACTTAGTAAATAACGTTTACAAATATGTAACTATTAAATCAGTCTTAAATAGCTTAAAAGGCAAATATAACATGAAAAAACAATATTTTTTTAATATAATTAAACGTCACGCCGTTTTCTCGCCCGGATGTATACACGTTGGGACGCCACACCACTACGTTGACATTTTAGAGTATTAATATACATTATATATTAATAAATATTCTTTTTCCAAGGTTGGCATACACTCCTTGCTTCATTTAAATAATCACACAGGTATGCGTGTTTGTAAAATGAGGTGTACACCTCATTTTATAAACTAGTCCATTATTCATATAAATAATATGAAGCCCGAACTCTAGTATTTGATTCACTTGATCTTGCCATGTCTTCATGGGAAGTATTATACACCTTCTTTAATTTTATATATTACTAGCATTTTATGCGGAAAGCGCATTTAAACAGGAATAAAAAAAAAACAACTCGGCCAGGCGCATAGATCCAATTTATAATCGATCGACTGTTAAGTTGTATGTCAAAAGGCCGTGCGCAAACACTCGATTAAATAGTCGATCTGCGACCGTTCAGTCGGTTCAGTATGGGGATGGTTAATATTGGAAATTGGGTTGAAACTGATTGATATGTGCACCTCTAACAACCAAACAGTTTAGTCAACTTGAAATCGCGAGGCTCACCGATTTCGACCCAATAGTTTAGTCAAGGTAAAATCGAATGTACGAGGCCTGTTCAAAAGAAAAGGTGAATTTTGAATTATCGCGGGCTGTGTACATCGATTATCGTTTTTTATTTATGTTGGTACACATATGTTTATCATATGTTAGCATTATCAGCCATTTTGGATTGGTGGTTTGTTTTTGACAACTGGAAAGGTTAGTCACGTTTTTGTGTGTTCTTCGACTTTTTACCTTTGAAAAAAATGGAGTGTTAAATTTTGCGTTAAAAATAGAATAAAGTGCTCCAATGCACTTAAAATGTTGGCTGTGGCATTCGGCGAGTCTACTTTGTCTCAAAAAAGTGTTTATAAGTGGTACAAGCGCTTTACAGAAGGCCGAGAAGACATTAATGACGACGAGCGTCCTGGAGTTGTGGAAAAACAAATCATGGATTTTATTCTTTGATCCATTTTTTTTCAAAAGTAAAAAATCGAAGAACACACAAAAACGTGACTAACCTTTCCAGTTGTCAAAAACAAACCACTAATCCAAAATGGATGATAATGCTAACATATTATAAACATATGTGTACCAACATAACAAAAAAAAAAATGATAATCGAATGTACACAGCCCGCGAAAATTCAAAATTCACCTTTTTTTTTGAACAGGCTTTGTGTATACGCCTGGCCTAAGGCTCTTAGCCAATGCTAGTTATTAAATTTGATGGCACATAAACATTGACGACATTTTATGTGACTGCATTAGCTTGAAAAATACTACAGGGTGCTTTTTTTACTCGCGTCTCAATTCGGTTTGTCAGTTTTTTTAAATATGGAAATACCCACTTTGTGTTTCTATGCGTATTTTTATACCAAATAAATATCACAATGGTAAAGGTTATTTTTATAATATCTAAGCAGTGTTACAATTTTTCATCGCAAGAAAGACTGGAGAGATGTAATAAAAGGTACAGTATCGGGGATTATTATTCAATACGCACTTGCCATCAATGTTAAGTTTCTGTCTTTAATATCGTCGTAATTTTTTTTTTTTGCAACACGATATTTATTTTTCAATAAACTTTATTCTGGAAGCCAACTGCTACGTACCTACATAATGAAGGTAGACAATTATTAAAACGAAGTGGAATAAACATAAACATGGGCATAAGTGGTGCGACGGTACCTAATGCCTACTGTCGATAGTTGATATGTATGCAGTGCCGGTCCTGTGCAGGCGCAATTGGAGCACTCCAGGCGGCGAATCGCCAAGGCGCTGAGAGTACCTAAAATTACACTGTTTTTTTTATGCGCACATCGTCTATATATTATATTTAATGAAAAAATCCATACAATTCATGGATGGAAATCGAACCCGTAACTTTCTGACCCGACGGCGCGGAATGGAAATTCGCGCCTCCCGTTTTATACTATGCAAATTATGACAAGGGGCAACAAAAAATTACCTGCACCAGGCGCCATTTGGATCAGGGTCGGATCTGTATGTATGTAGGTACCTTAGAGTAGTAGGTACCCACATGGGTATCGTACTAATTAATACAAAATACACATAATACAGGGATGGAAGTGTAAAATAAAATACAATGGTTTTTAAGTGTTCAAAAATAAGGAAGGTTTTATTGACTCACAATCATTTTTAATTTTTCGAAGAATAATCCTACAAAATAAATAATTTAATATAAAATCTTCATAAATAAATGCACATTCTTTAAAGATATCTGGACATTTTTTAAACTCAAATGAGAGTTTATTGGGTCTACACCCATCTGCATGCATAACATAAAAAAACTGCCAATCATGCCGTCGATACATGTTATATGAATTTCATGTAATATTATTTAAAAAGGTTATTTTAATAAAATAAAACAATATATCCTAAAATGATTATATTACAGTCAAGCTGCATTGAGATGAGAGTAAAAAGGCGCACTGGATTATTTTTTGACAACCAACGACAACTGCTAATAAAGTCATCGTTATTGGTGTGGAGACAATACTCATGTTTTTGTACTCTTGCCCGAATATGGTTTCGGCTAGAAAGCCCTCGATTGATGCTTCCATTGAACGTAGACACGTTCAATGGAAGCATCGATCGAGGACGTATCGGCCTAGCTCCAAATAAAAAAAGCATTTTAATAGAGACACAACTGGATAATAATGAATTATTTCTAATTTTGTAACTGTTAATTCATGGTGGAATTCCATTTTAATGATTTAATAAAACAAATTTATTACTTTATTCCACTTTTTATTTTTTGACTGGACATGGACATAAAATCATGGTTTACTACCCCTGACATCTCGAAAATAGTATTTAATAAGCCATAGAATAAGAACAACCTGTACTAGTCTGAAGATGGCCGTTATAGGCTGAAACCGGTCCAGTCAAAAAATAAAAAGTGGAATAAAGTTAAAAATTTGTTTTATTAAATCATTAATAATGAATTGCTGATAGGTTCATGTACAAGGATATCGTAGAGCGTAATCGGGGAAAATGATGGAAGACACTCTTTTGTTCTGTAACCCTCAGAGACCGGAACTAAAAATGTGCTCAAAATGATGTAAGAATCAAAAAATAAATATTAGCCAATTGAGCTTCCGATAAAACTGGCATTTTAATCGATCATACTTCCTTTGAAATTATGAATAATATATTTCAATTTCCCATACACGAAAAGCTCAAATCGAGCACATATTGAATACCTAGATGGCGTCTTAGATAAACCATTCATTTTTTATTTACGGAAGATCTTTTGACTTCTTAAAAAGTCTAGAATTAGACGTCTAGAGACGTTACTCCCGGATAGAGTGTAGGTTCCAGAATTCGAGTCTCGGTCGCGACCGTTATTCTTTCTAGTTTCTGGCTTTTTCCGTTTCATATTTATGTTGAAGAGTACTGATATTGTTTCAATAATTAATAAAAAATAAATATTCATACATGTACTCGTATATATATATTCTAAATATTAACAATAACATAACTTTGAATAGTAAGTCGCCTTCCAGTATAAATATATATATATATATATATATATATATATATATATATATATATACATGATTTCCCTATTACTTCGATTTCCCGTAGAATAAAGTTATCCTAGGCCACGCCTACTATAACAAGGGAAAAACAGACTTTATCTTTTTTTTTTTAAATCGACATTTCAGCTGAAATTGAGACAATATTAATAAAGATATTTATAGAATCAAAGGTGTTCATAAAATTGATAAAAACTTTATAGAAAAGCACATACCTAGATATAATTTTTTTTTTAGATTTGCAACACTACGGAAAATTGGCCAAGACAATGCTGGGAGCTAACGTAACAAAAAAGATACTGAACGCTACAAACTTCCAGATTAATTTCTAAATAGTTTTTATAGAATCTTTTTTGATGACACATTGTTTGAAAACAAACATGGGTCTTAAAGGGTGAAATCTTTTGAATTAGGGGCGTTATCGATTTCCTGCCCGTTAGTGATAATAAAGTCCATAAAATAACATAGGTAGGTACCGATAAATTTCAATGTGTATTGAATAATCACAAACAATATGTATTTTGTCAAATTACAAAAGTAAACATTTGATAAATTTGTTTTGTAGATAAAGGTGCAGATATGATAAACGTTGCATGTTAATAAACATCACTAAAAATATTTACAAACCGTTATAATTTATCACATTGGTAACATTTATACAAAATTTAACGATCTTTGTAATTGACTTCATAAATCTTTTCGACGTGCAATTACACTTAAAGGACTATTTATGTAACAATGAATCTCATTTTCTCTAGGTAACCCAAAGGAAGCAGTCTTCGCATGTAAACGCGGATTCACGCTTTCTTCGATGACACGTCATTTTATTTATGATACATTGACGAAATACTTAAGTTCAATGTGGTAGCAGAAATACGCAGGGCAAGCTTGTACACCGCAGGTTCCTTATTAAATCGTCGCCGGAAAGGCAAAAGAGGTGAAGCGCCATTTTGAAAAGTTTACACCGGAGCACTTTTTGGTTCACAATGAAATTCACAAGTCTTCAGTACCTGGTTGGATTTTGAAAAAAAAATACTCACGTAACTCAATGCTCTCACTGAGTTATCTGAAGCGACAAAAAGTCCCAAACTCGTGTTGCTTGAGTCAAGCCTTCTCCCAAAGGGTAAATATATTTTAAATGACTGAAGGGCCACAAAAGTCTTCAGAATCGAATGAGAGTCCGATCATTCGATGCATAAAAAAGAACTGATCAAAACTGCATATTTAACTATTTTTTAAACGAGTATCGTTTAAGCCCCTTTGCCTTTCTAGCGACGATATGATTAATGAGACAACTATTAATTTGTTTTCATGCCAATAAATGTTGAAAACTTTTTTTTCATGGTCCCCTCAAAAATACACCTTTGTGCCTTATGATCATCGGATTCCTAGACATCATTGCATTTGTAGCAATCATCTACATTACTTTTAGCAGTGAGTAAGCGCCTCGGGAATATTTTATCAAGTAAATAACATGTTCTAAGAATCTATCCAAACAGTCAAGGAAGAGTAAAAACAAAGCGCTGAATATTAAGCGTAGGTATCTGTTTTAAAACATTGAACATTTTGTAGTCGTTCAATGTCCTGTGGAGGTCCGTCTGGAGGCAGAGCAGTCGTCACGTTACGTAAATAAGATTAAAAAAACGTAGAAAGTGATTAATTTGTGGTTTGACATATTCAATGGAAATGAAATAATAACTTTGTACAACACCACAGATTTAATTTAAAAAATTATGACCGACTGGTTTTGCTTAGCCTAAGCATCGTCAGGGTAAAAAATTAAACTAAAAATTTTGCCTCTTTCATTTCATATTATATGTCTCTTTCTCTCTGTTCCTTTGTTATGATTTAAATGTTATTCTATTGTTTTTTCACTGTTCTCTTATTTTATTTTATATTATGTTCTCCCTCTGTATGCATATATAACCGCACACTTTGTATTTTTGATTTAGTTTAAGTTTGTACCCTGATGATGCTTAGGCTAAGCGAAACCGATCGTTCATAAAAAAATAAAATAAAATCAGGGATCTTATGCAAAGTGCTTATTTAATTTTCATTAAATATATAAATAAACATATATTAATAGGCTTATACTATTCGTTTTTATGCAAAACGTTATATTTAATAATTGGTATGTACATTTTTTCAATTCATCACATTACAAATAATCATTAGACGATTAGACATATTTTCATTTAAGGTTAATAATTTATTAACAACACAAAGAAATTTGTTTAGTTTGTGTTATGATCCATATTTATAATTATAGATGTGCATACAGCAATAAATTGTAAAAAAAAACATATTATAATAATTAAAGACCTAATTTTTAACATCTTAGTTACATTTTTAAATACACAAATGCAAATCAAAGTTGTTTCATGTTTCTATTAGCCTTGACGTAATTATTAATTAGGTAACTGTTTTCTTAATATCACTATATTAAGAATCTTTAATACTTAAACCATTGGTATAATAATTATATCAATGGTCTAAACCCGAAATAACAAATTTTGTAATTCAACTTTTCGGAAAAGCATTAACAATTTTTAGGTAAACATTTGTGTGTGTATAATACTAAAACATGAATTATGGCCTCGTTTGGAATTTACTACTATGTTAGGTAGGGATTTCACTAGATTTACTAATAAAATTAATATAAATAAAAAAAGCTTAAAATAATTAAAAATATGATTTCGAAAATTTTAAAGAATTAATTGTTTCTAATGAATAAAGTAAAATGAATAAATGCACATGGTAAATATTTTTGTCTTATTAAAAAGTATTTTTTACTCTTCTAGACTTATTTTTTTTGTAAATATAGTATTTTAATAAAATTCATGTAAATAATGCTTTTTACATATATATATATAACTTTGCACTGCCCATGTGAAATTATATAGCAATTTAAAAAAGCTTGGATTGGTTTGGGTAAATTTCACTCAATATCAATTATCTGAAGCCAACGGAATAATACAAAGTTTAGCTAAATGCCCAGGTCTAATTACAAACATTCTTAGATGTGCGCACCATTATGATTTATAAATTCATAAAAAAATAATAAATTATAAATAAAATATAAATAATGTTGATATGATAACAAAATTCTACCATCACTTTGAAGCGATTTTTCTGTACTAAATTAAATTTTAATCGCTTTCCTAATTTATAATGCATGATTTTTTGGTTTTTACAAATTACTTATATTGGCACGTTTTTAAACTGTATCATCATTACTAATTTAATTGATAAAAGGTTATTGGAACACCTTGTACATTAACCAATCACTCTTATTTCAATGAATAAACCAACTAATAAATAAACGTAATCTTTACCCTGTAGCCGCTTACAAGACATGCGATTTACGGTATCTTTGGTGCAATTTAATGATGACTAAAGGAATATACATTTATAAGCTCATTTATACATATGTATACTATTTGGTCACACTTACAATAGAGGTAAATACTTATACATACAGAGAGAGCACTCCCTTAAAATGTTTAAATAATCCTAAAACGATGCATCAATCGTATTAACAATATGCTGCTATTCCTCAACAATAGTAAATAAAAATATATTCTTGAGAAAACATTGAAATTACCTACAATAACAATTGAATTATTTTTAATATAACCCGACCTCATAACCAAACCCATAAAAAAGTTTATCAAAATGGACATCAATACACAGAAAATATTGATAATTACTGTATCAAAGTCGTGTTTTGCATGCTTTCCTCAAATAAAATAATGCTTTACAGGATATGAAATATGTTTTCGGGCGTTTTAATGTTGAAAATGCGTGCTTTCTTTGTAATAAATAGTATGCAACATTTACCAAAATACATTACAACATAATTGGGAAAAAGAATAAAGAGGAACCAACATTTACGCAAAACAGCGCCCTCTGGAAACCAGACGGCCAAAAGACAAATTAATGGTATATTTATACGAAATTCAATTTGCCCTTCAACTTCATTTCATATTTAATGACTTCCTAGTTGATAGCTTGTTGATATTGACTAGGAGAATAAGACATTCATTGAAGAAAGAAAGCTTGCCAATCTTAGATACTTCGAGATTTAAAACAACCTTTTTACACTGTAAACCTAACCCGCCGTACATTCGCCTTAAACACAAACTCCAACCTCAAAACTTAATTTTTTGCGGCTTTCAATACAAATAATATTCATCAACCAGTGTGAACCGTGCTTAATGCGCCAGCCCGATAAAATTTGAAAATTAATGGAACATTTTTTGGCAAGTGACTGAAAGTAATTATTGCCACGCAAATATTTCAATTTTAATTCGTAATGTGCGTGCAAATGGCTCATTTTCGCAGAGCTTAACTAAAAGCAGGACTGATGATACAGGAGAAACAAAGCAAGTTTACCCATACATTGTACTTAAAAAGCATGAAATATATGTTAATTTATTTTATGTAAAAATAACAGTTTTCAGGACGTTTATGATCAAATAAATACGCACAATTTGCTTATTACGGCCGCGGCGTTCTAGTTGATAGAGTTTGATTTTAACAATGAATAATACTGAATCACAATGAATTAACATAAAATAAAATAAAGCATATTTGCGGCATGTTCCAGAGTGGTAGGCACTATCAGTATCGCCCTGGTTAAAGATCATCATTCAAGAATAGAAACGTTGTTTGAAATGGCTTTGGCTGTATTTAGGTGAGCAGATATAAAAATTCAGGGACTTCCCCACCCCCCTCTTCTCCATCTCCTTCCCCTCCCATCCCCTCTCCCTCTCTTCAGTCTCGCAACAGTCACTACTGGCTCCGGGCAGTTAAGACTCTTGTGCGGTATTCAAATAATAAAAAATATATATATATCCATGGGCGAAAGGAAGAGAGGGATAAGTCAATAAACGCAGATGTTCAGGAGAGCCAAAACAAAATGTAGGAATTTTGATTTTTGTATGTAAATATGTCATTTGTCACATTCCTTTTTTTAAAAATAATACCACATTATTTTATTTTCTGACTCATCTAATTTTTCCTTCGTAGATATATATCTAAGGAACAACTCTGCGTGCTTAACTCAAAACTCAATTTTATTGAGTCATGCCTCTCTTGCTTTCGCACACAGATATATTAACTGTTTGGCATTTAGGTGATTTTCCTCCCTGCCTGTACCAAACTTTGTACGCAATGTTACTCTTTAGGGCATAAAACAAAATAATGAATTTCTTTTAATTGATGAAAATTTTAGGACAATACAAAAGGCTTTAAAATTAAGCAGCATAGGAAACATTTATTTAAAATTATTATACCTACGTTACGTTAGTATTCCGGGCAACGCCGGGCGCTGAAAGGTAGGATTATGTGAATACATATTATTGCCTTTTTCATGGGCTAAGTTAAAAACTAACATTGATTTTAATAAATAATATTAATAATCTGACTAAAATAGCACTTTTACACTCTGTGGAGTCACAACATATTTATGTACTATTTTTATTTATGGTTTTAAAGTTTATTTTGGAGAACTCCATTTTAATTTTTAGGTTTTTAAATTTTATTTAAACAATAATTATTACTATTTTAAAAAGCATTTTTTAGTTAAAAGCTCTGCGATGTAATTATTTTTACGCGTGACAGCTGTTTCGCCTTCTGAGGGCATTATCAAACTGTGGAGAAGCCACATACAGACGGACTATTTATATCATGTTTAATGTTATTATTATTTTTAACTACCAATGTCCTCATTAAGTTTTTCTGATAAATTGTAATTATTATTGATGTCTATTAACATGGGAAGTTTCCCTACCTAAGGGTATTCTATTGTTTGGATTTGACAAAAGGTCATTGGAGGACCATTGGTGTTTCCTAATTCGTTTTAGGAAATGGGGTTTTTATTTTTTAATAATTATTGCTTAAATAAAATTAAAAAACCTAAGAAATAAAAATATTTATGAACTATGTTACATTAGCAGATACTCTATTCAGTGAGTAATTAAAAATCTAACTACTTTTGAAACGTTATAACTGTAGGTGAGATTGTTTATATTCTTTAGATTGTTTATATCTGTATTGTCTTTAGTCTTATTGGTCTGTTTCATCTTACATGATGTCTCTCGTTTGTAAAACCTCGCTCGGACTAGAAGTTCGATACCTATTTTCGTCTCATAAGATGTGTTTTATTATCAGTATTCTCTTATTCAATAATATGCTTTTATGAATTTAGTTTAACATCTGATTTTAAACTTCATTTTATTTTATTTATAATAGTGCAATAGAGTATTTCGATAAAATATTGATTTGAGAACAAGTTTTCGTTGATCATTCATCTTGTCTTATTTTCTAACACCAATTCACCAATAATTATAATATATAAACCTCTCAGTAGTTAGTTGGTGGTTTTGTTAGTTCGTTTGGTCCACGTGTGAATATGTGAGTATCTACTTAGAGGCCAATAAAGTTATTTATACTATAAATAAATGATATTTTACTCAATTGCATTTCACGTACAATTGAATTATCACATATCATTCTCGATTCAACTTCGATTTAGTGCGGGTTATTTGACAAAATTATTTGTAAAAATGACTAAATCTAATCTGGTAAGGCCGTGATATAATCTGATATGAGCACTGGCTGGGCGGGCAACAAGTACCCTTCGGGGTCTGTGAGTTCTGGCGGCGAGGGCGGGCAGGGGGGCAGCACAGGCAGGGCGGCGGGGGGGCGCGGCAGCCGCCCTGCAGAGTCCGTGCTCCACTTGCCCCCGCGACCCATTGACCTGTTCCACGTCTCCGCGCTCCGAGGCCCTTTACTCTCTCCCTCCGCACCCCCCGACCCGTCCCACCCCCCGTTCTCTTGAACCGTTTGAAGCTTCTCGCAGATTTCTTTGAAACGCATCCTGTCTTTGGGGTCTGTCCTCCAGCAAGCGCGCATGAGCTCACATACGAAGGTGGGACAATCTTCCGGCGGAATCAACATGATTCCTTGCAGAATCAGCTTGCTGGCTCCGTCGTTGTTGTGTCCGTAGAAGGGTTGCTTCCCGAGGCTGTATACCTCCCAGAGCACAACCCCGTAGGACCACACGTCGGACTCCAGCGTGAAGCGCGCGTACACGATGCTCTCTGGGGACATCCAGCGGATCGGCATGGGCCTGTTGCCGCCCATCTTGTAGTAGTCGCACGTGTACACGTCTCTGCTCATCCCGAAGTCGGCGATCTTCACCGCCAGCCCCTTCCCCACCAGGCAGTTTCTGCACGCCAGGTCTCTGTGTACGAATCTCTGAGCCGCGAGGTAGCGCATCCCACAGGCTATCTAGATAATATTAAATATCATTATTACCTATCCATACCTCTCTAGAGTCTGTAAGAGAACCTGTACCGAGGTTTTCAAGTTTCCATATCAGAATGATGTGTGTCATTGCTTAATAAAGGATTAATGCTTAAGAGGGGAGAATTGGAAATTGAGTTTTTAGTTAATTTCTTGTAGTTGATACAACAACAAACGGCTAATAACTCATTTTTGTTGTCACAAATGATGAATCGTCATGTAACGAGACATTGGAATTACCTGCAGAGCGATGGACAGCAGGCAGGTGTTGTCAAGCGGGGGCAGGCCGGGAATGGGCTGCCTCATGGCGTGGGAATTGCTCCTCAGAACTCCGGCCAAGTCTCCGAACGGCATGAATTCGAACACCATCCAGGGGTTGTGGCCGTTGTCGGCTGAAAATACCCAAATAGAATTAGTTTATTTCAACGATTTTCCTAAATAATAATACCCACAGTTGCGTTATAGTTTTGGTTGCAGTCATTTATTTTTCAATATTATTTCCGACAGTAAAGTTGTAGTCATTTTGTAATGCCAAAACATTTAATAATTGAACCCGCGACCTCCCGACTAAAAGTCAAATGCCATTACCCAGGGCCACGGAGGAAAAAAAGGAGTACTCCTCGGAGGCTATTAAGGTATTACAGGTGTGCTTGTCTGTCATAAGGAGGTATGTGGGAAAAAGAAAAGCAATAGTTTTAATTTCATTTAATTTTGATGCATTGGTCTTCTCTATCTTGCTTCCTGAGTTTCGAAAAGCCTTGCAGTGTCCATCATTCGGGCGAAGTATGTGAATACTGCAAGCTGAAAGGTTAGTAGTGGTGCAGTGGTCTTAGCAGTTGACTTCAATTCGCTCGCTCAGTGCACACATATAAGATGGTGTTCATCTCTTCATATCAAATGGTCGTTGGTTATTGCCAGTTTTGGGTGTTGGGATGCTAATTGTTATGTACCTTAAAACAACTCTATAGCTCGCATAATGATTGAAAAATGCGTAAATTAATGAACTAATACAACTATAATAGGTTATGATAATCTGAGACAATTATTTTTGAGATAATAATGATGACCAGCAAACTTATGATTGTGTGTATTTGTGCATATGTATACACTTCCGATAATTACTGTTATTAGCGAGAAAGGGGAAATAAGTGAGTACTTTGATTTTTCTCAAGTCGTATGACAAGTTTGAAAAATGCTTCATGCAAGCAATACATCTGTGTGAGTACCTAGTTCAAGTCAACTCTGGCTGCGATACTTATAACACACTGGCTACAAAAAAAAAATGAAATGAAAAACTGGCAGTCACAGATATTAATTTTAACGCCAAAAAACTTCAGAAATCAAAGTTAATATGATATACGTTTAGTTAGATATATATTATAATGGCATAAAGGTACATATGACAATAATTGAAATATGAAACATAAACAAATTATAATATCTATGCCCTCTAGGTATAGGTCTCTCAGAGTTGAGGCCGGAATCACACAGAAACATAGCTTACGTATAGCGTGTTCCGTTAAAAGCTTGAATAAAAAAAAAAACAGTTTCTGATTACTTCACACTTCAGCGATCGAAGCCAAAGCGTGTTGAAGTCAGTTATATAAAAGATTTTTTAACATGTATGTTGTTTTATTTCATTGTTATTTAAATACAAAATGTTCTTTAAATACAGTTCTTAATAAAGGGCTGAATTTAATAAAAAATAATACAAGGTATCCAGTCATTCGTAGTATACCCCGATTTGGGACATTCTCGAGCACGAGCATGGATGCTAATAACTGTTTCTTCAAAACAGATTATAATATTATTTTCAACAGCACCCGGTCGAACTGCATGAATAAGACAGG
Organism: Drusus annulatus; assembly: GCA_022651775.1. Classification (NCBI taxonomy): domain Eukaryota; kingdom Metazoa; phylum Arthropoda; class Insecta; order Trichoptera; family Limnephilidae; genus Drusus; species Drusus annulatus. The sequence continues at coordinate 36,978 of JAGWCC010000581.1, forward strand.
CTGTAAGTGCACTTTCAATATACTAGAAGAATCATCGTAAACACTTTCTGTCCCTTTTCCACTAGTGACAATAAGTAGACTTAAACAAGACAAAGGGCTCTTTCTTTGTGAAGTATCGTAAATACATTGCCACTGGAGCGCATAATGATACACAATACACCCAACGCTAAACAAGAATTGTTTGTTTCAATTCTGGTTGAGTTACCTACAACTATAATCTAATTCGAGCTGGGTGGCAAAGAAGAAAATGGGGAATTGATAAAGGTAGATATAATTAATTAAAGTACAATCAAATCAAGAATTTAATAATGAGATTGGGTTGTAGGTGCTCATTTAAAATAAAGTGAAACCTCAGTTGCCGAAATACTTTTTCTTTTAATAGAAAAAAATAATTTCATAAAATAAGGTAATATATATATTTTAATCACTTTGTTTGCGTATTATTTTAATCAAAAAACGCTTCTCTGAAATAAATTAAGTGAGCATTATTATAATTGGGAAAGTAAGTTCCGAGATATTTGAGTACGAGATATTATATTCCGAAAGTGTTTCCAGTTTTAGATGAATAATTGATATATTCATCTTTGTGGAAGATTTAATTAATTAGGGGATATTAGATTTCGTTACCGTATAGAATATTGATTAAAATATCACGTGAAATTCAGATACGTCAAAAGTATTATAAAATTAATATTCATCAAGTCATATTGTTCATTTCGTAGTAATGACGGCCTCCATGGTCGAGAGGTAAGACGCTCGACTACGAATCCTAAAGTCTCGGGTTCAAACCCGGCGTGCGCCAATAACTTTTATTTAATTAATATGTGTCATAACACATTTAATTCATATGCAAATAATAAAAATAATATTTGCGGCACGTTCCAGAGTGGTAGATACTGTAAGTATCGCCCTGGTGAAAGACCACCATTCAGAATTGAAACGTTGCTTGAAATGGCTTTATCCGTGTTTGGTGACCAGATCTGAATAGCCAGGTACTTCCCAACCTTCCTATTTCCAATCTCCTTCCCCTCTCCACTACCTTCAGCCTCACAAGATACCCTATTTGGGGCTACCGTAGTCTCACTGGCTCTAGAAGGTTGAGAGCAGTTGAAACTCTTGTGCGGTATTCATATAAAAATAAATAAAAAACCCAAACTTCACCCAGAAATTTATCAAGGATAAACCTTTACCGAATACCCTAGATTCGGCCCCTCGACCAATCATGTGCCGTGATTAAATAAACCAACGCTCACTCTAAAGTTTACAAACAAGAGGTCGGAAAGTATAGCAAGAACACCAATTGAAAAGGAGTATTTATTTTGTAATTAGTACTTTTATCAAATGTGTTTTACCTTTTTGCACCACTCCCATGAGGGTGAGGATGTTGACGTGGCGAAAGGCACTCATGATGTTGACTTCTCTGTTGAAATCGTCTTCCGCTGTTCTGCTTGCGCTGTCCTTCAAGACTTTGATGGCCACAGTTTTGACAGTGTTGTTATCACCTTTGAACTCTCCTAAAATATCACAAAAAACCTTATTTAGACAATATAAAAAAATGAAATATACATAATTTGTTTAACATAGCATTTACAACCAGCGGGAAATGCTTCGAGTTGCTGGGCAATCAATATAAGTGATTATTTATTTATTTATGTACTATTGTCCAATTACACAAAAAAATACATATCACGAAATGGGGAAAAAAGCAACAGATAAAGAAGCACATACATAATATTTGAATGAAGCAATGACAAAATAGGACAAAAATATACATTGGAAAGAACCTTAGAGTACATAGAGTAGTATCTATCCAAGGCAGTGAAGTCAGTTTTGGACTTGTTTTTGATGATTTTAACATGACTCGGCGCAGTTGGGCGTGGCTAAGACTAAGGCTACGGTATTTATACATCCATTCATATCACATATCGACATAATGTTTTTGTGTATTCGTATAGCCACTTTTTCACAGTATTTTTATCAACAAAAATAAAGCATATAACCTAAAAAACCGTTTAGTTGTGTCAAGTTTAGTGGCATAATAAAAAATGTGGGCGGAGTCCCGCCAGTGTTACTTCAAGGAACCAGCACCTTAAGATCATTATGACGGTATATGGAAGCGGGCTAGAAATTTGTTGTCTCTTTTTCTCTCATGGTGTACGCCGTAAAAGCCCGGATAAAGTGATTTTTCGCAAGTTTGTGTAGGTTGGGTAAAAATAATTAGCTCTCCCTCCATATATTGTTACTTCAAGGAAAGAACATTAAAGTCAAAGTCAATGCTTTAGTTGAGTGGTAAAGAATGACAGAAATCATTTAGACTGGTACCCAAAATTTCGACCATGACTTGAGTTAACAAGTCTCGACATTCTGAACAGTGGAGAATGATACCCATAATTAATAGAAAGATGATTGAGGAACAGCAATTCATTGTTTCTGAGTCTACGACAAGGAATGTTGAGCTGATTAGATTGTTCTCAGATTTTTTGCCTTAGAAGTTTTGTTCTAAAGTGTAACCGTACAATCATCGGTGTTTGCTACACTTCTTGTTTTGGAAAATCGTGAGTATTGTAACAAAGGCCAAAGCTCGCCAATGTTGCATCAATGGTGCGTAAGTGGTTGAAAAAAACACCCTAAGCCGTAAGAAACAATTGCTGATATGGGTACTTATACGAGTAGATAAGCCAAAATGTCGGGAAAGCAATACAATTCTTTGTTTTATTCGAATAAAATTTTTAGGGTGTTTTAGTGCAAAATTAAGGAAAAAGCTCGAAAAGTCTACATGAACAGACTTATAGAATTAAAAAAATCAACGGACGAAGAAGGGTTTCATGAGATTATGTATGAGAGTATAGGACGCCTAAGTAGGTGGAAGAAAAATTCGGGGATTTTCTAGAAAGAATAATTAATCAAATTAATACTTTATATGAAAACATTTAAATGAACCTTTTGGAAATTAATATTTAATTTATTTCACTATAGTTAATTCCACAAGATTATATCGTCGCTGGAAAGTCAAAAAGGCTTAAGCGACACTTTGGTCAAAATGAGTTAATATGCAGTTTTGATCAGATTCATTCGAATGCTTTGACTCTCAAACTCTCGTTTGATTCCAAGGGTTTGTGTAGTCCCTTGAAGGCTGAAGCCATATACATATATTGATCATTTGGAAGAAGGCTTGAGTCAAGCGATACAAGCTTGGGAATTTTTTTAGCTTTTTGTCGCTTCAGGTAGCTCCGTGAGAGAATTGAGTTACTTTTTGATTCAAAAATCCAAATTACATACTGAAAACTTTTATTGTGTAACAAAAAAACTTCAAAGTGCTCTGGTGGAAACTTCCAAAAATGGCGCTTCAGCCCTTTTGCCTTTCCGGCGACGATATACAATGTGACTGGTAGTTTACCATCATGTTTTTCTTCTTTACTCCTACTCAGAAGTACACTTTTGTATTCTTTTTTTACTTTTTTCTTTTTCTTCTCTTGTGTACATACTTCTCACAATTTTTTTTTCTTCAACTTCTTCATTACCTACCTGTATGTCAATCGCACATGTTGTGCCGTATATATAAATATATATATATGTACCGTACGTATATATATATATATATATATATATACGTACGGTTTTTGAAATCGTGATAGAAGGACGAAAGTAGCGCGATGACTAGTAATTCGTGTAGACGATCTTGTTCGACAAGCTCCCGGATAAGCGTACACTGCGGAAAGGAGACGGCCGGATCCACCGAGATCTCCAGGACATCCTGAGGGTCTTGAAGGAGACTGAGCCTGATAAGCTGCCGGTGTTTGTCGCCAGACAATTGCACAAATTGCCTCCCATCAACTTCGACAGTGTCGACGTATCCAGACTCCCTGAAAGACCTAAATACGATGAAATTTGAAATATCTCAAATCAAGGACGAGCTAAGAGAATCATCGGCCACCAAAAATGTTGAAATTAAACAAGAACTAGCTCTTCTTAGAGTGGAACTTAAGGAACTTCGAGTTTCTAACGAGCGCGACGTTTCTTCTAAAACAGATTGTAAACAAACGAAGTGTCAATAATAATGTGGGTACTCCGGAATATACTGAAAAACGCGCATCGTATGGATCCGTTGTGTCGAAGAATCTACGCACCAATACTGAGGCAATCCGCACCGCGTCTGCAAATTCACCGTCTGCACTCACCGACAATAACAATACCAATATTACCAATACCAATACGGTACATGCACCAACTAACAGCTCACGCACGTTGGCTGGCGGACAAGTAAGGTAGGGAGCTCGCGACCAGGGCCCGCGGTCAAAACATTCACGAACAGATGAAGAAGGTTTCAAATTAATAACGAGGAAATTTAAGCGGAATCAAAAAGGGAAAGCTCAATCGACAACCCTAAAATCAGCAGAACTAAACGTTTCTGTTTACATATCACGATTTGATATAGAAACTACCGAAAACGACATAAAGAATTATCTTGGAGGAAAAGAATCTGGAAGGATTTAAGATTGAGAAGATTCAACCTTTTCGTGCAACCCCGTTTAACATTTAAAATCGTTGTTAAAAGCAACAGAGGTATCGAAATACCTGGAAGAAGAACTTTGGCCGGAGGGAATAGTGTTCCGCAGATTTATAGAATCACGTACAGCCACTATACAACAAAATGGAATATAAAAATTTAAGAATTATATCTGTGAACTGTAGATCGGTTCGGAATTCAGTAAAATTCATACATGACCTTTGCGAATTACACGATATCGTTGTGATCCAGGAAACGTGGTTACTCCCAACAGACATTGACTTTTTATCCCTTATCCACCCGGAGTTCAATAGCTTGGGTACCTCTGCCGTCAATGTCTCTGACGGGCCGTTACTTGGAAGACCGCATGGCGGAGTGGGGATTCTCTATAGACAACAATTAAGGGCTACCACAATACCGCTGGGTAACTGTCGCATGGCTGGAATCGAGGTGAGTTTGAATACTGAAATATTAAGCATCTTTACGATCTATATGCCAACCTGCACAACAGATCATTTCGAAGAGTATTCCAACTGTCTCGCTACCTTGCAAACTATTATTGACGACAAAGATTATAGCAACACAATTGTTATCGGTGACTTTAACGCTAATCCCGATTCACTCTTTGGACTAGAGCTGAAATCTTTTTGTCAAGAATATGAATACATATGTGCCGACATCGAAATTTTACCCAACGATTCCTACACATACATAAGTGACGCGCATAGCACCACCAGCTGGTTAGATCATTGCCTAGTTACGAAAAATATCTTTAAGCAAATCCTCGATATGAAAATTTATTATGACATGGACTGGACAGATCATCGGGCTCGAGTTGACTTTAATGACAAAAGGAATCCCTAAAAAACAGAAGTATATGCTCCTATGATAAGGGATTCAGCTACATGGAATCCGAAAAAATATACGCGATATCGAAAAATACAATGTATGCTCGCAAAAAAATCTACGTAAGGTCATGGAAAAAATATTATTTATATTGATAGTGGCAACCCTACAGACGCCCAAATAGAAGACCTATACGAGAATATAGTAGACGCGCTACGAAACACTGCTATTTCAGCATTCGGAGAAAGAGTCACCCAAAAATATAAGCAAGTCTGTGGATGGAATGACTATGTAGCGGGTAAATACGAAGAATCCAGACAAGCGATGAATATTTGGATCAAAAAATGGGAGACCACACGAAGGTCCTATCGCGGAGGATAGAAAGGCAAAGCGTGCTGCCTTTAAAACAGCATTGAAAAAATGCCGAAATAATTCCATACAACTCCAGATGGATAAAATCGCTGGGGACTTCGATAAACGGGACTTTTAAAATTTTTTGGAATAAGTCAAACAAAGTGTTAAATGTACGGTGTAAAGTTCCGAATAACATAAATGGAGAAACGAATCCGGAAAACATCGCCAACATTTTCAAATTGCACTTCGCCACTAAAACCCCTTCCGCTACCGTCTCTTCAAACGAAACCCCACTGACAGAATACGATGATATTGAACTCCAGGTCACAGTGAACATGGTGAACACAGCCATCAGAAACATGAAAGCTGGGACATCAGCAGGGCACGATGGATTGAGCATCGAACACGTCAAACACGCAGGAGGAGCGATTTCGCAACTACTCGCAACGTTGTTTACTGTCATCCTTAAGAGTGGATACCTTCCTAAAGATATGACCAAAACAATAATCATACCGATTATCAAATCGAAATTGTCCGACATAACTCTACAGGAAAATTACAGACCGATTTCCATTGCTACCTCTATCGCCAGAATATTTGAACGTGTTCTGTTGGACCAGGTTGGACCCCACATGAAAACGAGCGATAATCAGATGGGCTTTAAAAAAGGAGTGCTCCACGGATACAGCGATATTTTGCGTAAAACGAACGTTGGAATACTATCGAAAAAAGAAAACAACTACTTACGCGTGCTTTCTTGATCTCAGTAAGGCGTTCGACAGAGTCCATCACCCCTTACTATGGACTAAACTCGTTGAAAGGGGTATACCATCGAAGGTCGTCCACATTCTCAACACTTGGCACCGGCAACAAGAAAAACCTGGTAAAGTGGAAAGATGGATTTTCCGAACCTTTTTTCATCTGAAAAGCGGAGTTAGACAAGGAGGATGCATGTCCCCATTATTGTTTAACATTTATATGGAAGAACTGACCCATAGATTAAATAATGCTAAGGTGGGCTGCCATATCGGAGGACAGTGTTTTAATAATGTGAGCTATGCAGACGATATGGTACTCATGACGCCGTCTATAAAAGAGGGCTACGTATCCTCCTGAATATCTGCGAAGAGTTTGCTCAGGAAACAAACATGATTTACAATCCGCTAAAAACGGCACTGATGGTTATCAGATACGGGCAGGGTCCGAAAAACATTCCTCCAGCTTTCTTGAACGGTGAGGTTCTAAAGGTAGTAGAAGAAACCAAATATCTAGGGCACATCATCACCAGCAAGCTAATGGATGACGACGACATCGACAGGCAAAGGCGAGCACTCAGTGTGAAATCAAACATGCTCAGTAGAAGATTTCGGCTCTGTAGTCCACCAGTGAAAAGGACACTCTTCCTGGCGTTCTGCACTACCCTATACACGTGCGAGCTCTGGACCAATTTTTAAGAAGAGTAGCATGGAAAGGCTTCGGGTCCAGTACAACAACGCCTACCGCATGATGTTCAGTCTTCCCAGGCACTGCAGTGCTTCCGGTATGTTCACCGAGGGCGAGTTCCAGGATTTGCAGCCCTTATGAGAACCAGGGTAGCAGGAATGCGGGAAAGGATTAACAACTCCAGAAATAACCTCATCATGGAATCCCGTCAGATCCCGAACTCAAGCATAGAAGCGCATTGGAGTAAATTATTGGCCCCATCAATCTTAACGCTGCCAGGATGGACTCCCTCTTGATGGCGTTTTTGTAGAAATGAGGCCTAATATACTCCATTAATATTTTCTTACTTACATTCTTTATTTATTTTTTATTTTTTTTATTATTATTTTATTTTCATATATTTTTTATTTTATTATTTACTTATTTATTTATTTCTTATGAATTTCTGTTCATTATTATTTTGTTACTATTATTATTACAATGTATTGATATCAATTATGGAAGGTATTGCATTGCACTACTCCTGCATACCTTCCGGAATAAAACTTTATTATTATTATTATTATATTATTATTATTATTATTATTATTATATATATATATATATATATATATATATATATATATATATATATATATATATATATATATATATATATATATATATATATATATATATATATATATATATATATATATACAATATTGCTCTAAGGACTGAATCGAAAACGACGTAACCGAGGGGCGGGACGACAAAATGTAATGCTTGTCGCGCGGCGGATAGAAGGTGATAGAAGGGGGCATTTCGAGCCCTTCCCGGCAAAATATCGTAAGCGTAAAAATTGCATTGTTCAGGAGGAGGTTTTTTTAAATATCTAAGTTTGTGTCTGGTAAATTAATTTAAAATTAATAACGTATGAATATTAATTTGTTATCTATAGGGTCCGCCAAATACCTTTTTTTTTTTCAACTAGTGCTTATTTCGTGAATGGTAACACTTAGCTCATGTCTGATTTGACAGATAATTAGTTTTATCCTTCCGCTGAGCGAATATGGTTGTGTATACGCTTGAACAACGCTGGGAAATATTGCGACATTACTTTGAAAAATCATGGTAATGTTTTTGGCCGATTTTGCCAAAAAATCATCTTTTCGGATGAAGCTCATTTTGATCTTGGCGGGTATGTAAACAAGCAAAATTGTCGTATTGAAAAGCCGGTACACCCAAAACGAGTCACTGTTTGGTGCGGATTTTGGTCCAGAGGCATAATTGGGCCATTTTTCTTTGAAAATGAGCAAGGAGTGGCCGTTACAGTCAATGGCGATCCGTGTTGCCATGTTGAACGAATTTTTGTTCACAAAAATTGAAGAGGAGGATATTGGCAACATTTGGTTTCAACAGGACGGCGCTACGTGCCACACAGCCGAAGCTACACTCGATGTTTTGCGCCCTTTTTTCAAAAAAAAAAAGTTATTTGGCGGACCCTATATAATACGGTTTGATTAAAACTTTATAATTGTCTCACATTCAAGTACTTTTGGCTTTTACGATGTATTTTTGTGTCCATTTTAGTTGCTTGTCAATGCATGTTTTGTTTGGCATAAATTAAAGTGATCTTTCTAAGAAAGCTGAATAATAATCAAAAGAGATTCATTTTGTGTTTTTTTTTATTTGTTATCAAAGATATCACTCCCTCGTTTATTTTTTTTTAGTTTACAATTCAATTATAGCTTATAACTCAAATTATAACTCCAAACACGAATAAGTAAATAATATTAAATTAAGTAATTTAACTTGTGAATTTTGTATTTTTTTTAAGTACCCATACTATTTTGTTAATAAATTCAGTTAACTGCATTTCCAATAAAAGAATGTACGATTTTCCCCATGAAATTGAATAAGTAACACCGCTAAAACACAAGAATTGAACAAAATAATAGTTTAGTAGTTAGTTGATGGCTTGAAGTAATAACATTTAAGTGATGAAAATAAAACACTGAAAAAAAAGATTGAAATCGAAAAACAATAATATTCTGACCTTCTAAAAGAATTTGTTAGCTAAATGGTTATTAAAATTTCAGCTTTGTTGTTCTATATTTTGTTCTTCTGATGAAATATTATAATTTTTTTCACATTTGCCCTTCTTTGGCAAATGAAAACGCAAATTAAATTTAATAGTTCTTTTTTACGAAAAACACATAAACTGACAATATGCTTAGTCTTTCCCTCTTAGGACAAATATGTTTTTAATATTATTATACGTATACATATATGGAAAATATTTGTAATTTTCTGAATTCCGTTGGAAGGGTTGTTCTTACTGCTTTTATTTTTGCAGTAATGCGAGGGACTGCGGGTAACTTCTTAATAAATTCCCTTGCAATATTAAATTTTATATTTGATGTTTTATTTTTAGGCTCGTGCCGCTCTCTCGAATCAATTTTAGCTGTGTTTGTTGCGTGCCTTTAGTGTATCTTAAGTGTTTTTAAGAGGAACTGTTGACAAACCTTTTTACATTCTTAGTTAGTAATTTCATAGCAATACGATGTGTTACGCTTGCAGATTGGTTTTCACACCCTCGTGATGATGTGTTTTACACAAGATAGTGACCAATTTCGCTGGCGTTACAAATTTTCCATTCCCTAGAAATGCTTGTGAATATTTTGACGGTCTTCTTCGGTGAATTTTAAAACAATCGTTACCACACTCAAATTTAAATGTAAACTGACGAAACAAAGATGAAGCAAAGACGAAACAAAGATGAAACAAATACAGTCATATTGTCTGAACATGCTTGCGACGCATTTTATCGTAACCGGTGAATTTCGGAACATATACGATAAGATTGTACTCTTATATATGACGCTTACGATGTTTTGATTGGGCAAAAAATTGAAGCATTAATCATACGATAAAATTTATCATGCATATTTTTATGACTTCGGTTGCTCCATTCTTTACAATATTTTGCCAGTCCATGCGGATATGTATTTTTAAAGGATTAGGCAATAAAAACGAAAATCGTCAAATTGCCGCTTACGATCTTTTGCCGGGAAGGGCTCGATTTTCTTCTGCCCAAGGTGTAAATAAAAATTAATTTTGATGAACATATTACTATAATTTGAATCTTTTTTTCATTGGAATCTCTCGGGAAGTATCTCATTCATCGCATAAAAAAATATCTAGTTCTAACTGCTAATGTAAATTAATTACATCCTGAGTGCATCCTCGAATTTTTTGTTTCAGATTCATCAGGATTCATTTATTATAATGTGAATGTGGGCAAATCTACGGCTTTTGGAGTGTTTTGCTGTCTTAATGTCGAGGTCTATACTGGTCACTCTATTTCAATGACATATAATTGACTTTAATGAGATATTCATAAATAATTCCTAGGGCAGTCCGTTCTAGCACTATATAAATTCTTTATCAAAATATATTGAGAATTGAGAAAAACCGTGTCCACATCGCTGGAAGATAGGTGGAACTATTTCCTTAAAAAACTTGACATTTAGTGGAAAAATAAGAATTTCCACTACACTTTAAGAAGAGGAGCGTCCAAGGCAGAAGGAATTTCAATTATTTGTTTTGCGATATTCAATAAAATAGATAGTGACACGCCGTAAGCTAATCCCGATTTTTGCCATTTTGGAACGGAATGATTTTCCTTCAACGTGGTTCATTTGTTTGTTCTTAAAGGCCGCGATGCTCACATAGAGTAACAGTACACCACTTACGTTATATATTTTTGTTTAATTCATTTTCACTCACAAACCGTCAGAACACCTTCCGTGGTTCTCGTACCTTGGTATTTTGCGACCCGGCATATGTATTAATGCCCGTTTTTCGCAAACCGAAATAAAATAAAATAAAAATGGTGCTATGTAATAATGCGCCTGTGACGCTATGGTCTACTTCTATTTCGAATCAATTAGCATCGCAATATTCGCGAATCACCCGTGGCGCAGTGCTATGTATCGATAATTGATTTATCATTTTGTAGTACTCGTACACAGGTGTATCGACGACAAAATACCACTTTGAATATAAAAGCAGTTATTTTAAATATATAATATATTTATATATATTACGGCTCAACCATATATTCCTTCACACAGATTGAAGTAATCTTTTTAGCTCCTTCTAGTTCCTCGACACTCTACGAGTGTATTAAGCGTTGACCCTTCTTCCGAATCACGCTGGACTTAACTCTGTGACCGTCGGAACCACAACATCATTCGAAGAAAACCTTGTTTGGGGAAGAGAGATGAGAAGGGCTGGCGATCTGAAGCGGACTGCAGGCTCCGGATGGACGCGAGCCGCCCAGGTTAAAGCTGGGTGCCAGAAGGCTTCTCAAGAAACTCTCTGCTACATGCTTCTTAGAATTAATACAATACATATGACTATAAATTTCATTAAGTGGAGAGTACATTTTTTTTATTTCACATACATGAGCAGCACGTTACTTTATGCCGAATCCTTTCCCCTATGGCACATTAGTCACAAAGGTCTACTTCTCCCCCCCCCCGACTACGTGACGTATTTCACGGATGACCCTTATATCTCAAAGGGATGAACTGCATTCAATATATTATGAAATGATATTTACAGTAATGCTAACTATCAATGTCCGTTTACCACAGTAAACATAAACAAAAACTATTTGCATTGATAAAATATGTCATTAAGCATACGTTAACACGATATTATAAGCTGTTAATATCATGTTGTTATTGTGCGGTACGTTCCATGTCCATACACAGAGATTTATCTTATGCGAGCTCACAACACAGCAATAAACCTATAAATAGTTTATTATGAGAAAAAACTTCATAAGTTGCTTGATTTGGCAACATTTTGCCGAATCCTAAATGTCAACTTGCCGAGCTCAAATTGGTTCTCATTGGTGCTCATCGTTCTGTTGACGTTCTAAGCACAATTATTATTTCCTTTCGTGATATCATTTGAATCAATATACTAATATTGCCGCGTAAGCCTTATTCGATCACAACCCAAACTGTACAACGTAGGTACAATCAATTATATAGTAAAAGAGAATGAGGGGGTTTTATGATCATTAATGAGGTATTAAATACATTAAACAGGAAACTAAACTCTTTTGACCTACGTTAGCAATTATGTAATTATTTTGTATGAAGATAATTCTGGCGATGACCTAGAGTACCTACCTACAACGGGGTGATTTATATGTCTAACACCATGGTAATTAGACGCCAGTTTGGTTTGGTTCGGTTTTTAGTTCAGTTTTGTATTTGGCAGTCGTTGAGAGTAGTCTATAATAGCGTAATCTGTACCAGCACTTTGTTAGTAGTTCTAGTATTTTGTGTTTAAATATAGTTTTAGTTTCTATTTTTTATAAAATTTTATATTACTGTTACCTATATGTTTTTGGAATATTGTTTGACATATTGTGGCACTGTATGAATAGAATATTAAAAAAATATATTTTAGATAGCTGATTATATTCTTTACCTATAATCTAGACATAAGCCCTTACTGGGCATAACATTATCGTGGAGTGTGTAATGCCTCAACGACGTGTTATTATATAACAAAATTTAATCAAAATGCTACGTGAATACGTAGAAAAAATGTATTGTAGCGTTAATCATGTGCCTACGAAAATAAACACAGTGCGTATAGTTTAAAGGCTGGGTGAGCACGGAGTGCGCGGCCGCCGCAAAACTTTGTACGGAGCGCTATTTGGGTCGGCGGGCGGCAAGACGCAAGCAGCAATTCTGTAACAATTACTGGTAATTTTATCGTGACCTGTTAAAAAAATACGAAATCATCAAAATTACCTTAGAAACATGCCAAGATGCGATGAAAATGTGTGGTTGGAATAGCACGTCTCTGCTCAGCGACAGGAGGCGATAATTTAGTCGACATTAAATTAATTTATTATATCGATTGTCAATTATCAAAAAACAAATAAATAATCCACGTGAAAAACTTGTGCTAAAGTTGTTTCATTTAATAAATAATCCCCCAAAAAATGGTGTGTAATAAAACGAGTTACCCTATTCATAAATAAACAAGATACGGAATTGTTTCGTGAGTGAGTAGGCTGTTGACTGATTCTCTACATTATTCATAAAGGGGTCGTCAAAGTCTAACAATGGTACAGATTTTCAGACTAAAGCCACTTGTCTTTATCACGCGAGGTTTATGGTGTTTCGGGTCGGAAATAAATAAGTTAGATGACAGTGGTTGAATAGCATTAACCTTGCTACTAAAAATACTACACAATACGTTATAATATCAGTTTCCCATGTATTTACTTTTCTTACGTGATACCGCACAAAAATTTTAAATACTTGTTGACCGAAGCTTGTGGAAATTCAGTGCTTCCAATTGAGGAATGTTGTTAAGCTGAAGGAAAACAAGAGAGAAAGGTTGAGAAGTGTCGGTCTATTCGGATCTGGTCACTAAATACAGCTAAAGTCATTTCAATCAAATAGGCAAATTATGATTGGTAATCTCTGTAGGAATCAATTATGTAGGAATATGTAGTATTCTACACCAACCTCAATTATTATTATTTAGTATTTATGGAAAAAAAGTTATAAATAGGTGCCAATAGTTTAATATATAATATATGTACAGGTATACATAAACATCTGAATGATTTAATAAAACAATTTTTTAACTTTATTCCACTTTTATTTTTTGACTGGACCGGTTTCAGCCTATGACGGCCATCTTCAGACTAGTACAAGTTGTTGTTAACCTACGGCTTATATACTATTTTTGGGGATGTCAGGGGTAGTAAACAATGATTTTATTTTAATTATATTCATCAGTATTGTTGCATGATTTTAATAGTTACAGGGTAAAAGATACTTTTAATTTATTGGTTTTATTATTTTATATATCTATCTGGAATATTTATTTATTTTATTTAATATTTAAGATGGGTTACAGTTGCATTTCTATAAATATGAATTGACAATGTATTTATATAATGAAAGGTTGGTGAATACGGATTGTTAATGAGTTTATTTTAGATTTTCCCATCTTAATTGTGATGTCCAGATGTACAAAATAATTTTATAATTATTGGGTTACTCCCAGCATTATGGTATAATTAGTTTTATGATTCTATTCATTATGCACTGTTAGATTAGATTACTTCTATTATTATATAATTTCTCGGTATCAAGGATTTTTTAAGTGCTATGCACTTGGGTAAATAAAAGTGGAATAAAGTTAAAAATTTGTTTTATTAAATCATTAAAATGGAATTCCACCACGAATTAACAGTTTCAAAATTAGAAATAATAAACATCTGACTACAAAACTCTCTTTGAGCGTGCTTTCTTGGCTTTTATAGATCTCTAATATTGTAACGCACTATGTCTAAATTGATTTATCTTTTATGAGTGTAAGTCTCGACTTGCAATTAATAAGATTTTTTTTTTACCCACACGGGATTTAATTAATATACCGCCATGCCGCAGACGTCGTCTACCAGGGGAGCATGAAATGAAAAGTAAAACAGTTGGAAAGAATACTAACCCCGGTAAACTTTTCCGAAGCAGCCTTCTCCAATTTCCTCCACGAAGGCCAGAGCCTCTCTGCGTAGAAGGGGTACGGCCGGTCCCCTAGGGGAGGGTTCCGTGTGCCCCGTGTTGCTGCTGTACTGGGGGTTGCTGATGTACCTGTCAGCCAGGAGGGGCTCGCCGGTCAGAGGCTGCAGGAAACAAATTAGAAACAATTCTTAAATTACACAGACAAAGGTAGAGTAAATAGAAAATAGGCTGTTTGAAGGATTGGACCTGAAATGGAACCAGACCACAAAAGTAGCAAGGATATACATAAAGAACACCTTGACGTGATTTATCCCTTTCAATTCAAGTTTTCATGTAGGCAATCACTGAATACGGTTCTTATAAATTTACAATTTGTAGGGGTTTCAAAAAGTTTTAAAATACACGTATAGACAATTTTTTACACTGTATTTCTTATTATGTTATAGTATTGTATTATATTATTTGATTTATGTTAGTTTGATCTCTGTATTCTGTTGTAACTCATGTATTTCTTTAATTTCCATTGTTCCAGAGTGAGTTTTTATAACTCATTGGGATTGGTATGTATGTTAGCAAGATATTAACAAAACAAAATAAAAATGAAAAAATGTTATCCAGAGAGGTATTCCTTTGTAATTTCAGCCTCAGTCAGTGTCCTGCCAACATTTGACAGCGAAATATTTTTTTAATTAGTTTTGACAGAAGTTTTAATGGGACGTGTTTGTTTTTTTATTTAACAGATAAAATTCAACATTGTGACTATCCACCCATTCAAATCATAGTAGCAAAATGGAATACCGAGTTTAGAAGTGGTAGAACATCGAAGATAGACCCGAAGTGGTCTTCGGCGTCAGTTACGGCAGAAAGTGTTTCCATAGTGCGTGATATTATATACTGGCATGTCGACAAGAAGTAATTTGATTTCAATTGAAAATTTAGGTTTGCAAAAAAGATTTGACAAAATAGGTTCGGCAAATTCTGACTTTTGATAAAAATATAAACGATGTACAGGAATAAATTCAAATGAGTGTTTAGCCACGATGAACTGAAATATTTTTGTTGTTGTATTGATTTGTGATCGGTGATGAGACGGATTCATTATTACCAAAAAACACTAAGAGCAATCGAAACAGTGGACAAAGACGTATATTCATGGCTTCAGCTTTTTGGAAAAGTGAAAAACATTTAACACAGATTATTAATGCGACCTCATTTGACAAGTCACTCCTGTTTAATCAACAAAGCTCCTGCTCATGCAAATGCACTAACTGAACTAACTAACATAATAAAACTCAAACGTTGATGGACAAAATCAATTCTTTTTTAGAAATGTTATTTGAGGGGCATAGAATCAAAGGCAGCAATCTTTTTCATCCTAAATTACTTGTAAAGTTGATTTTATACACTTTGTTTCAAATTGCTCCTAGTTTGATAATAATAATAATAATTGGCTGATTTATATAGCGCCATTTTCGTGACAGAAACATCACACTTTACAACATAATTAACATAATATTAAAACTAAGACTTAATATTAACTTATGCTTAATACTTATAACTAGTGACTTACAACTAACAACACAAATATGTTGATACACAAAATTCTCTGTTTCTTTATAATAATCATTAAACAATTGACAATACTACAGAATAGTTTTTTGTAGATTGCTGCCTTTGTTTCTGAGCCCCTTATTTCAGAAAATTAAAATTCCTACTTTAATATAACTATCTTTCTATTCTGTTCTACGAACTTTTTCAAACGCCCTCGTAATCTAAAATAGATGTTTCTTGTATACCCACA
This sequence comes from Drusus annulatus, assembly GCA_022651775.1. Classification (NCBI taxonomy): domain Eukaryota; kingdom Metazoa; phylum Arthropoda; class Insecta; order Trichoptera; family Limnephilidae; genus Drusus; species Drusus annulatus. The sequence goes on from JAGWCC010000581.1 coordinate 53,482, forward strand.
TACGAGTACACAAAGTTAGAGTAAATAGATTGCTTGAGGGATTGGGCATAAAACGAAACTGAAACTTAGAACTAACAAGGATATACATACACAAGGGATCCATTGTTGTATCCTTTTCAACGTGGAAAGTTGCGATATTTCACTGAATGCTGCATTTTGCCAATTATGTTAAATTAATATCATTTTGGAAATAAGTAACTTTATGATAGAACATTATTTAAATGAAACACAACAGCTTTGTGAAACGTTGACTGTTGATCCATCAACAAGTGATGTGCGCCAAGGTATTTTGTTTCCTTTAAGTAAATAATTATCGACACCAACATGAACACAGGTGGAATAAATCAGGGATAGTATAGACACATTGAACACAGGATATAAGAAATAGATCCCGGCTCTACGAGGAAAACGGATCAAAGCGAACGGAAACTCTAAGTAGCTACTTATGTGAGTACTTGCCATTCGTCAATTTTGATACACTTTGGATGATATTTCCAAACATATTCGTCTCACCGTTTCTTTTTCGAAGATATTTTTCTTTTGCCCTCTCTCTTCTGGAAATCCCAATCACATTTCGCAAGAATAAAATATTGAGAATGTAATTATTTAACAGATTCTTGTTGCTACCCAGACAATTCGTCCTATATTCAAAATTTCTTTCTCTATGCTCTTCTCTCCAGAAAAGTCATAAAGCTTTTCCGAAAAAAAACAACTTAATTGATAATGTTGTATTATTATCAAAATGCATATCGTTATAAGCATTATGCCCGTTTACTTGGAAATTAAGCACGTTGAAACTTGAAACATATTTTATGGGCATAATTCTTATAACAATGAATAACTGTACACTGTTTATATCACGAGCGTAGCTAGGTTCTGGTGTAATGTGAAACCGCCCTGAGTCGGTTTTTCCTTTCAAGAAAATACCTCATTTGCCGCTGAAAATAATTCCTTTTACGATAGGCGTTAGTTTACTTTGGTTTACAATTGGGAGGCCTAACGGGGGCCAGTCTTCGAAGCAGTAAACATTAGAAATATTAAAGTTACCCGATTGACGCTTTGATAATGACGTCAAATGTGACGGGGGCTCTAACTTTTCAACTAGGCTGAAGTTGATAGTAATATAATCAACTATAATCGGAATCAACTCATTCATCCGAATGAATATAAATATCGTCGCCGGAAGACCAAAGGGGCTGAAGCGCCATTTTGGGAAGTTTACACCATAGCATTTTAAAGTTTTTTTTTACAATAAAGTTCATAAGTCTTCAGTACCTGGTTGGATTTAACAAAAAAAGTTAATTCAGGTAACTCGATGTTTTGGCTGAGTTACCTGAAGTGACAAAAAGCTTAAAAAGTCACAAAAACTTGTGTTGCTGGAGTCAAGCCTCCTCCCAAATGGTAAATTTATTTTAGATGGCTGAAGGACCACAAAAGTCTTCAGAATCAAATGAGAGTCAGAGGATTCGATTCAGAAAAAAACTGATCAAAACTGCGTATTTAACTCATTTTTACCAAAGTGTCGCTAAAGCTCTTTTGCCTTTCCAGTGACAATATGTTATTTGTGATTATCTGCCGTTTTCTCCCGCGGGAACAAGAATGAATAGAATTTTGACATTCCCCTAAAATTATTTACAACTTATGACGCACTTTATTTTACGAATATTAAGAACGTATTTTTCTTAAATGTTATTTTTTGCTGATAAACAAAAAAAAAATGAAAAAATACAACAACAAAAAACCTTTCTAAAAAATCATCTTAACACACATAAAATGTTCTAAAATCTTAAAGGCTCGGGGAGATTTTTTTGCTAGGAATATTTTTTATTATTATTTATTAAACAGAAGCAGTTGGATATTATTAGAAACAGGTTGATATTATTTATTTTATAATACAAATGTAAAGTAAATAAATATAAATGCAAATGATGAAGAGTAAATCATAAAGGGTCCGCCAAACAACTTTTTTTTTTGAAAATGCTATAAAAAAACTACTGAATATTTTCTCAAATTTCTTTTTTATTTATAAGTACAATCCTTCCGGTTAATAATGGAAAATAATTTCATTCAAATGGCTGCCTCGGCTGGTCAAGTAGCCTACACGATCGGTCCAATTTTAAGCACATTATCGATTGTGTGCAGCTGTATTTCACCAATGGCTTCACGAATATTGTCCTTTAAAGCGTCAATTGTCTCTGGCTTGTCGGCGTAACATTTATCTTTGAGGGCACCCCCACAAATAATAGTCCAACGGTGTCAAATCGCAGCTCCGAGGTTAAACGACATCAGCTCTGCGGCTGATAATGCGATCTTCAAAAACAGGGCGCAAAACATCGAGTGTAGCTTCGGCTGTGTGGCACGTAGCGCCGTCCTGTTGAAACCAAATGTTGCCAATATCCTCCTCTTCAATTTTTGTGAACAAAAATTCGTTCAACATGGCCCGATAACGATCGCCATTGACTGTAACGGCCACTCCTTGCTCATTTTCAAAGAAAAATGGCACTATGCCTCTGGACCAAAATCCGCACCAAACAGTGACTCGTTTTGGGTGTACCGGCTTTTCAATGTATGCGTGCGGGTTTTCTGTGCCCCAAATACGACAATTTTGCTTGTTTACATACCCGCCAAGATCAAAATGAGCTTCATCCGAAAAGATGATTTTTTTGGCAAAATCGGCATCTTCTGTAAGTCGATCGCAGGCCCACTCATGAAAACGCATTGGATGGTCAGTTGGCTTCAACTCCTGAACCAATTGGACTTTGTATGGCGTCATACCAAGGTCTTTATGCAAAATTCGTCTCAATGATGTCTCCGAAATGTTCAATTGTTGAGAACGACGGTGAATTGATGTTGATGGCGCTTCACGCACACTTTCTGCCACAGCATCGATATTCTCGGGTGTACGCACTGTTTTTGGCTTTTCACGCTTTGGTTTATCGATGAGGATGCCAGTTTCTTTCACTTTTTTTCACAAGATAACGAACATACGGAGCTGACGGTGCTTCTCTTCTTCCAAAACCGTACGCAATTTTCGCATTCTGCAACATTACCATGATTTTCAAAGTAATGTCGCAATATTTCCCAGCGTTGAGCGTATACACAACCATATTCGCTCAGCGGAAGGATAAAACTAATTATCTGTCAAATCAGACATGAGCTAAGTGTTACCATTCACGAAATAAGCACTAGTTGAAAAAAAAAAAGTTATTTGGCGGACCCTATATTACACGAAGGTAAACGTAATATGTATTATAAGCAAGCTTATTTGCCTGGTGACGATTTCTACCAACCAAATGGTTAAAACCAGGGATTTATTGACATTTAAAGATGAAAAGTTATGTTAAAATAGCCAGATTAAATTAGGGTGGAAATCAAGTTTTTTTCCGACATTAGATAGGCTCTGACATGTATTTGGCGGTTTTAGACTGAGTCTGTGAATATAAATATGTTATTAAATCCATCGAGCCATCAAATCTTCTCTCGTGTTGATGTTGAAGCATTTGGTTCATTGCGTCATAAACTTAAAAAAACGTTTAAAAAAGTTTTATAGCAGCAATTACGGATTCCTATCATCAATTTGGTGAATTTATTCAAGTTTTTTATGAACGATTTATTTATTGATCGATTGAAATTGACATTCCACAACGAGAATAGATGGACGAAAGGAATTTATTGAAAATACCCGCGAAAGCTAAGAGTTATACATCCCCCCATATTATTCTTATTTTGATGTCGTTTCCTCGTGGTTATTACACCTCCGTGTTAACTGTCTCGGGGAAGCAGGTCCTACACTCAACAGATCTGAAAACATATCAAAATATATCAGCCTGGGTAGATACATTGTCGGCACATGATTACCGGCTTATTTGCTATTTAGGTGTATGCTATATTATAGCTTTACCGATTGGTGCGTAAACATCATAATGTGAGAATGTTTACTTAATGCCTCCAACACTACATATTTATTTGTACTTTGGACATACTCGTATAATACTAAATTTTGTAATTAAAATCTTCTTTCTCTCTCTGTTTTATAGCTTTTTTGTCATTTATGAACGAGCCTGACGAATCAACAAAATATCAAGAAAAAATCAAAAAAAGACAATAAATTTACGATAACGAACAGTTAAACACGTTCACAGCACTAATAAACACAGGTGCAGTACTTAAAAAAATATTTTTTCACATAAACCGAAATAAAGACGCAATTCACATAATATTTATTTATTTATAAATTAACGGACTAAAGTCCAAATCCAAAAAGACATAAAACACGAAATGGAAAAAAGAGCAACAGAGAAAGAATAGCACATACTTAATAATAAATGAAGCGATGACAAAAACCCAAAAATCCAAAAACCCTGAGACAGTTGACCGATTTCCATCGCTACCTCTATCGCCAGAATATTTGAACGTGTTCTGTTGGACCAGGTTGGACCCCACATGAAAACGAGTGATAATCAGATGGGCTTTGAAAAGGAGTGTTCCACGGACACAGCGATATTTTGCGTAAAACCTTAGAGTAACAATATAAAGAGACCGTACTAATTTGTGACAAATCGTTGACAAACTCGCAAAATATAGCTCTCTCTTTATGCTCGGTTCTATACGCATATGAGAAAAAGAGACAAACAATTGTTGAAACCAATACACGATTTGGGGCGGGTTAAATACCATGTCCGCTATATTTGAACTGCACGAACTTCATTCACGTTTGGAGTGTCAGGCGAACGGACTGTCAAAAGTGCGTAAATAGTTAAAAAAACTTGAGTTATTTTTTTGTCCGATATCTAGCAAAACATCATGGCCATATGTGCTATACTTGGTTGCTTCAATCGAAGTACAAAAAGGACCAAAAACAAACAGTTTTCACACGTATGTACCATAAAAATCGTCTTTTTTAGTTAGATCTCAAATATTTAACATTCTAACCTACAAAACAACTAGTAACTTACACCAATATGTAATTAATCTTTGGACTATTCGTTCCAATATAATAAACTTCCGTTTGAAATGAGTTTTAGTGGATTCGTAATATTTTTAACTTAGAGATATTTACTAGCTGTCACATAAGAAAAACCATTACAAGGGGGAATACCCATATTGTACGGCTTCTGAAAGTATCCCGGTCTCTTTCTTTCTCATGATACTAACGCTAAATTGTTGGCAAACAGATAAAGACAGAATAGTGTTTATCTCTTAGTTATATTTTAATTTCGGTTACGTCCCCAGATTCAGGGCTATGCCAAAATTGGAATATTATTATTTATTTAATTATTTTTAGATTTCCAAAGGATGAAAAAAAAAAGACGAGAAAAATCTAATTTCTTTTTCTTTGATTTAACAAATATGTTAATATGAATTCATACGTTTCATCTGGATTTTTATACCCTTAGCTTCTAGTTAATTGTTTTTTTTAAATCTATTGATGTGCACATGCACTATTGTACCCATTTCTGAACCTGTTCTCTGATGATTTATGATAACGATATGCATCTAGATAGTTTTAATTTTGTATACATATTATATATTATTTTTTCTCCTTGTTAGTTAGAATTATTAGCTTAATTAATTAAGTATGAAGCGCACTTGACGTGAAATATCACAAAACTGTGCTATATAAGTTCACTGTTATTATTATCTGCATTCGAAATTTCCTTACAAAATAACGCGGGACGGAAAACATCGCTACAATACTTAAAAGCGGTGTCATGTTTTGTGAATTTTTTTGTGTCTCTTTTCTCTCTCATGGTGTACGACGTAAAAACGCAGAGAAAGTGATTTATCGCAAATTTATATAGGTAAAAAATTGATTGATCTCTCTCCATATTCTTACTCCAAGGTTAAGAAAATGATTTAACATCTGTTATCACCGTACATTTTTTTATTTTACTTTTGTTTGTAAACTATTTTGTTGATGGAACTGAAGTTCATTTTATAATATGTATTATAAAATGTTCTGTACTAATAATTTAATTCGTTTATATTTTATCTATAAATAAGATTTTAATAATCTTATTGATTAATGTATATTTGAATAAACAAAAAATATACAACATTCATTCTCTTTTTAATGATTTACAACTACCTACTCACAACAAAATACCTAATTTACTTAATTTGTGACAACCCTGTTAGTGATTTTACTCCGAGTTTAGGCCACACCCTTTGGTCATTGCTTGGTCAAAAAGTGCGGACAAAATTTCGCAAAGTTAGGTCTCTAGGTTACTCTAAGCGTAAAACGAACGTTGGAACACTATCGAAAAAAGAAAACAACTACTTACGCGTGCTTTCTTGATCTCAGTAAGGCGTTCGACAGAGTCCATCACCCCTTACTATGGACTAAACTCGTGGAAAGCTTTCACTTTATGTACTTAAAAGCATTTTGATAGAACATTAATGAACAGATAGATTAATAAAACATTAGTAAATAGTCCAAACAGAAAGAAAATTAATGTGGTATTCATATTTAAAAAATTCAGTGAAAAAAAATGTTTTCGTAAAATGCAATTACTTATTAATGAAATTAAAAAAAAAACTTTGTATATTTATTATTAAGACCAAAAATTAAATAAAATCTTTGGTCTTATGTGAACAGTATATTTTTTTCATTTCATAAAAAATATATACTGTTAACATTTTTCTAAAAAACTTTGTTGATAAAATTAAAATATGTTTGTGATTTGAGTATTTATTAATTAATTAATAAATAACTTTGTATTATTTGCTGCGTTTTTTATGAATTTGATATTTCATAAAAAAAATAGTATACGAGTATATTATGTTGTTCAATTACCATAAAAATACGTCGAATAAAACAAAGTTATTTATAATCAATTTAATAAATAATAATAAAAAAAAAAAAAATATATATATATTCATCGCGAAACTACACCACAACAAAACTGGCGTCAACTCGTCCTTATACTGGAATGATCAGGTCCATGAATGTCAAATCCTTGAGAAAAATATTTTGTGCTTCACTTCACAAGTTTTACTATTTTAATTGCTTTATACTTTATACTATAAAAATTAAAACTTTAGAAATATTTTACCATCTAAATTTAAAAAATGCATGTCTTTAATTTACCTTTAGCCTTAATTTTACCACCTGCACAGTTAAATATGTTAAGCTGTACGAACATTATTTATGTCGATGTCTTAAAAATTAAAAGCTTAAATGTGTTGCATTTAGATATAATATATTTGATGGAATAGGGAAAATAGTACCTACCTACTTGCATGCTTTAAAATAAAATTTGGAACGTAATTTTAAAATACCGAAAAATGTTATTTATGTACCTAACCAGATAAATAACTTTTTTATGTGCGAACGTAACATAAGTAACAATTACACTTATTAAACGTAAAACAGCTTTGTCAACAAGGCATTGAATTCTTTGGAAGAAAAAAAAGTGTACCATAGTGATAACGCAAAAGTTAAAATTACATGTGAAATTTTATTCTATTACAGGTACTTTTTTGGACCACGTTTACACAAGTAAACTGAAAAGGGTACATTTTACTATATATTTAATAAATGGAGTACTTTGGGCCGGTGGCACTACCCTTGTAACTCATTATGTCACTCCTATGAACCTCCCACCCTATCAAATAATACGTAATTCTTAACCATATTTTGGTAATTCGTTATTTCCGTATAAAGCCTGATTCACACCAACGTCCGGTTCCGATCAGTGCCGATATTGTTCCGCAAGAAAACTTATTGATATGGTATGAATATCAATCAAGGAGTATGTGCCAAGACAAATTGTGTACTTCACCACCCTTGTGAATTACTTATTTAGTTAAATAATTATTTTGAAGTGTAAAAATACTTACAAAGTAGATTTTTTTTTTAAAACCATTTTTTTATCATAAAATAATTAATAATTAATAAAAATATTATTTAGTGATAAAAAAATGGTTCTTTAATAAAAAAAATCTGCGATGTTAGTATTTTTACACTTCAAAATAATTATTTAACTAAATAAGTAGTTAAATATCACAAGGGTGGGCAGAAGGACATACTGCCACACAAATTTTTCTTGGCACATACTCCTTGATTGATATTCATACCATATCAATAAGTTTTCTTGCGGAACAATATCGGCACTGAGCGGAACCGGACGTTGGTGTGAATCAGGAGTATTTAATAATTTCACTAACATCAGTTCCAAATTTAAAAAGATCACACTCGTACGGTCGTACGTACTCACAAATAAAATTATTCGTAGTTAATAATGTATACGAGTAAAGACTGGTTTAAGGAAGTTGAGCAACGTTTTCAGAATCTGTTTTCATCTGTTTTAATCATCGCTGACACAGGTTGACGGAGGCCGTTATTGAAATGAAAAATATTTTACTGAAATCGTTTTCTATAAGATTTTATTTTTTATATATAAAGCATAATGACGGCATTTCACACAGCAAAATATTAGCAATTTACTTAATTGTTTTTACACAATCCTATTATTTTTACATTTTTTATAGAGCTTTTCTCCCAGAAACACTTTATTTATTTAAATTTATGAAGTCTAAATTGTTTCAGAATTGTTAGGGAATTTATCCTATCTCCTTTTTCCTACGCAACTAGCTACAATTATAATGAACCAAACAATACAAAGAAACGAATTTCATGTTGCGTAAAGTAATAGGGGAAGGGACGATACGGGAAAAGTGGGGAATGGGCTAGCTAAGAACATCATTAAAGAGTAAATGCCAAATAAATCAGGTTAATAGGTTTTCCGTTTGTTTGAGATCCGGTTATTAAATCCATTAAAGTTTAGAATGTGAATTGCGGCACTCACCGGGGTGGTACTATACGAGTACGTAAGTAATGGATGCTTAGATCTTGTATCGTACCTCTAGTTAAAGATATTCAAATCTCAAAAAGGTGGTTTTGAGATAAACGACTCCATGGAATTTGAAACATCAAAGGCATCTCTAATGTAACAAAATAGTTTCCCTTTACTTTTTTTGACAATATATTTATGTACATAGATATATATACAGAATGCAATGTTAGTTCTTTTGATTGCCAATTAATTTTTTCAAACATTTTTCATCTTATAGATCATACGGTAAAGTTCGTTATAATGCAATTATAGTTAAAAAAAATTGTGTTTTAGAGATTTTCTGCATAAGAAATCACAAATCGACTATGTTAATATAATTTTTATTGTTGTCTTTAACTAGGAGTGTAGTTAATATTAATATTTGAATCAATAGTGGTTTGTATATCGAACCCTCAAGTCCCTCAGCAGGCCGGTGAGCTCATTAAAGTACAAATGAGTAAAACAACTTACAGCTTCAGCTTTCCTTGACGAGGTCTTGTCTTTGCACATGAGGCTAGCTAAGGGTTTCCTCTTCCACCAGCAGACTCCAGCCAGGAACAGGATGAGAAGGAGGGCCAGGAGAGCGGCTCCGGACAGCATAGTCAGGTCGGGACCCCTGGTGGGTCTATTAGATTTGTCTGCCTGAAAATGCTTAAGATATTAGTTATCCAAAATAAAAATAAAATGTTTGCCTTCGTCGAACTAATTTTCACCATCCTAAAAAAACCTTCCTGTCGCCCTCGTGGGGTAAGATTGCCCCAATAAATGAAGTGTTATTGAAGTGTGGTTTTTTTCAAAAGACTTCATAAATAAGTAGATGTACTGACCTGTTTTATGCGTAGTTTAAATAATAATAAAAAAACACTTATTTTAGCGTTATTCGAGCTAACCTCGTTAGCTGGGTTGAATACTAGTTTTTTATGTACGGAATTGATTTTCAACAATACAGTATTTTTCTAGATATTAAAAAAAGCTTTTTCCAATGTGGAAATGTTACCCCTTGAGTGTCAAAGTTAGCAATTTTTACGGAAGATGGCAGTCGATAAAATTAACGGGCAAGTATTAGAATGCAAATAAATGACAAATATTAATGCTTAAAACCTTAGAAATATCGTAGCCTTATAAAATACGGTATAGAAAAAAAAACTGTTAATAAAATACTTTTTGAAAATAGAGCTGACATATTTCTACGAAAAAAAATCTCTTCAAAAAATTCCCAAGTCCAAAGAATACCTGAGAAATAACTAACACAACAAAACTACATTTGAAATGAAAACCAAACTTCGCTCCAAGTAAAGTGAAATAATTGATTTTACTTTATTTTAAATTATGATGTAAACTATGATTTATTTACTCAAATAATTATATTTAATTATAATCCTTGGGGTCCTTATCGACTCCACTCTTCTTGATCTCCCGCTGTCTCCCTCCAGTTCCTCGTACCAAGGTGCGGTGTTCGTCTCCACAGCATCCACCCACGTTCGTATATGCCTTGTTACATTGACGAGCCTTTGGTGCTCATGTGATACCATCCATCGTTTGGGAGAAGTTCCAGTTTTTGAATCTCGCTGTTGATGGCTTTTCAAAGAAAGCAAGTCGCTAAAAAAGCCACCATCGCACCTGGTCCGCGGGGATTCTTCATTCATTCCTCTGGAATTGTCCTGTCAAAAGGTTCATTACGCTTTCGTTCGTCTTCGGGATACCTGAACTCTCTAAGCCGCAGCGTAACACTGTCTTATATATATAGAATGTAAGGGTAAGAAAGGGACCTTTACCATTTCTGTAGAGGTGCTGATGTTAGCTGTAGTGGAGGTCGTACTGTTGCTGCCACTGGGAGGGATGATATTGTGGATTTGCCGGGGGGTCAGGGGAACTGGTGGCAAAATAGAGACAATCAGTTATTTTTTATTCATGTTTGTATTGAGAAAAAAGCTTTCAATCGAACTCGTCATGGATAAATTAACAAAATAAATTTGCGTATATAAGGTTATTATTTATTTATTTAATTAAACATTTAACATTTTTTTTTTAGAGTTTAAAAGAAATTAACATATAACGATCTCTCAAACTAGGCATATGCCCGTATCATGGTGGTCTGCATTCTACATGAAATTATCATATCGTCGCTGGAAAGGAAAAAGGACTGAAGCGCCATTTTGGGAAGTTTACACCAGAGCACTTTAAAAATAATACAGAAAAAGTCTTCTGTACCTGGTTGAATTTAAAAAAAAATTATAACTTGGGTATCTCAATGCTCTCACCGAGTTACCCGAAGCGACAAAAAGCTAAAAAAAGTCCCAAACTTGTGTCGCCTGAGTCAAGCCTTCTCCCAAATAGGCTGAAGGGCCACAAAAGCCTTTAGAATCAAGCGAGAGTCAGAGCATTCGACACAGAAAAAAACTGCATGTTTAACTCATTTTTGACCAAAGTGTCGCTTAAGCCCTTTTGCCTTTCCAGCGACAATATAATAATATTTGGACAATCACTTCAAGGGCGCTGAAACATAGCACTGCTCAGTAACAAGATAAAAACAAACCAAAACAAGCATTTTGTAGTCTGTCCGGGAATGTCATGATGGACCACAGCGGACACAACATGATAGCAGAATCCGACCGATGCCGTTGCTGGGGAGAGGGGTGGTGTAAAGGGTAGTATTCAACACTTCCTCTAGGGCCAGGTACCACAGCGAACGGTTCATGTCATTTCGGTGTTTAGCGACTGTTGAGAATGATTTTATTAATGAAGATATTCGATTTTTTTCGTCCATTTCTATAAGTCATATTTATTATAATTTGTTTTTTTTTTTTTTAAATGGGTTTGTAGTTAGTTTTGTGGATTGCTGATTGCTGATTGCATCCATTATATGCCTTAGAAGCTAAGAAGATATGGAATAGTTGTTTAAAGGAAGTATCCATTTTTGGTACTTTCTCCCTTGGTTGAATTCTTGATCGTGTATGGGTTGTGTGGGTTCTTAAAAAAATTCCCTGTCGGAAGACATAAAATTTCTCGTCAAAAAAATCTTTATTCCATGTAATTTTTAACATCTTAAAAAAACATGTAGATATTTTTATGATTCAAAAGTACCGTTTTATAAAAACATTTAATAAAGCTTTATATTAGCTTTTTATTAAGCTTTAATTTTACTTCCCTTAGCTCTACCATTTTATTATTTCTGAATAATAATAAAGTAAATATTAATACAACTGTACGATATTTACTTTTAAATGATGGAGTAGAGAAGAGTAGAGAGATAGGGAAGAAAAAAATATAATAATATATTATGCATATATGTATTTATATTAATATTTTCCACCTTTAGAAAATAAGATATTAATATAATTTATACGCACGAGAACCTGAAGAATTAAAAATTATTACTAGAATATAAATTTGGAAAAACTTGTTGTGAAATCTTTTAAAAGAAAATTTAAAATTTCCCCTCTGGCCACTTAAATAGAACCCGCAGACCAGGGTTGCTTACAAATGATGTTCATTTTGGAGCTTATTGTACAGAATAAAGATTAAAAACAAAATGATGAAATTGATAGAAAGTAAATACCTATACTACAGTCTCTGCGAGAAGGCCTTCCGCGGACCGCTCGCCACACTTCGAGTGTCATCCGCCCGCTGTCGGGCTTGTGTCAGGGTGAAACAACTTCACCACTGCGGGATGCGCGAGTGCAGAGTCTAGCATTCGCGCTTCCTCACCTCGGGATGGATTCGTCGAGAGTGTAGGAACATACCAAAGAATACATTTACATTATCTGAATTGTTACTGAGGTCGCATTTTTCTGCAGCAACTATATAATACCGAATGCATACTTTAGGCAATAAACGTATGTTACATCTGTGGCGTATTTAACTCTATACATAAAGCAAGGTATACAATGTACCAATGCGTTGCCAATTCTTTGTGATTTAATCTTTGTAATCAACCAATGTGCCTATTATTTTTCGAAATCAACTAGACGGTACCATCTTTCAATCCAATTGTTGCAAATCTTCAATATGAATATTAGTTTAACACACTTAAGAATTAATCATTACTATTTAGTAGTAGTTTAATCGCTAGCTTTACTTTTATTGACCTCATTGTTGTTGTTTGACCTTAATATAATTTGCCTTTATTTCGTATTTTTATCATTCTATTACAATTTATCCAGCTATAGATCTGCTATAGATAGCCAGCTTAAGATCATTGCGACAGTATATAGAAGCGGTCCGAGAAATTTGTTGTCTCTTTCTCTCTCATGGTGTACGATGTAAAAACTCGGAAAAAGTGATTTATTACAATTTCGGATGGGTTGGGTAAAACAAATTAGCTATCCCTCCATATATTGTTACTTCAAGATAATATGCAACATGTTAGCTCTTCTCAAACTTTTACATATAACGTTCATACAAAATCTGAAAAATTATCGCTCTCGGAGTCTTCACTAAATACCTACGAACATTACTTTATTTATGATCAATTTATTATAATCACAATATATAATCAACAGTATAAGATACATTTCAAATTAAGTAAAAAAAAAATAATAATAAAATAATAATTTAAAAAAAATATATATATATTATTGTTATTATTATTTTTCTTTTTTTTTTTTTTTTTTTTTCAAATTCAAAATCACAACAGATAAGTTAGTTAATTTTTTAGAATTTAGCACTTATAGTATGAAGAGGCTGGTATCTTTTGCTTTTAAAAGTCTGTTAGCAAAAAAAAACCGTCGATACGCCACTGTCCGAATTTGGAGCTTTCGTATCACCTTTTAAATGGCATTATTGACGAGGGAGATCCTCGGATTTAGGGAATGACTTTATATCACAATGGGGCCTAAATAAGGCTTTACTGTTTTCTGAGCGCAGCACGGGATAGGCACGTCTTTGGAGACTTTCAATGGTAATTTGAAAACCCACAGCACGCAACGAAAAAAATATTCCAAAGGGTGAAACAGGAGATCTTCAATTATTTATAGAATATTGGAATGATACTCCTTTGTGATCTGGTTGATTTACTCAGGCAAGGAATTTCACAAACAACAATTATTTTATCATGGTGGTAGGGAGAATTCAAATAATTCATATATACCTACCAAATATACAGGTATATACGAATTATTTCAGTTTTAGTGCCAAAAGCGTTTGTTAGTTTATTTTGGTTTCACGTTGAATAAAGTAACGGAAGCAACTTAGGCCCACCATTATTACAGTTTGAATAATTTAGACAATTATTAGTAAGAAAAACAGAAGATTATTTGAAAAAATAGTACTCACAAAATAATTTGTTTCAATTACTAATATTAAATAAACAGACACACAAATTAGAACAAATCTTTAAGAAATTTATTTTATACAGTGTTTTTTTGAAATTATCAGTTGCGGGATACATTAAACCAGTGATTCCCAAAGTGGGTTATAACCCCATCCCCCTGGGAAGGGAGGTGGTGAGGAGGGAGGAAGGGAGAAGGGGAGGGGGGCATTGGAGAAGTTCAAGGAAGTAGTAGTGTTCTCTAGGTCAAATGAGGAGCGTTGAAGAGCTAAAAGGGGGCATTGGAGGGCAGAGTATGGGGCGAGGTAAGGCAAAAAAATGTTTTTTAATTTTCCTCATGATTTCAAATTAGTCTCACGTCAGTGCAAGAATCATTAATGGTTTTTTTGTTATTTTTCTACGGTGTTCACCTAACTAGGTTACTCGAGACCTATTGTTAGGTAAACAATAGTGTTCAACATAATATGCGTAAAATATATCTATAGCACAAACTATCATTATGGAGAACATGGGTGCTGAAAAGATCGTGTCGAGGTACAGAGTCGGAGGAAATAGAGATCTTATTTCTTGGTCCCAGTGCATACACTTAACAGATAAATGTTTTTTCAATAATCCTTAAAAAAGAAAAAAAACTTTTGAAAAATCGAAAAGCACACATTCCCGGGTTACAAAACCCTGACAATATTTCAATTCCTCCCACTACTATCACTATAAACAGAAAATATTGCCTTAGTTAGTAGAAGATTGAACCCGCAACGCCCGGGTAAGAATTCGATGCTTTGGACCACTTCCCTTTATCCCATTCCCATGTTCCCTTCCACCTTCCTCTCACTCCACCAACTTACTTAACTTACTAAAATAAAACTACATATTGTCACACTTTATTTATAATTGCCCAATAAAAACGGTCTTTCGTGAATATTAGAAGTGCGTTTACTAGTAATTTAAATGTGTACATGAGTAGAACTCTACACACTGCACAGACCATGGGCCCTGAAAAGACAGAATATTTGAAATAAAACATTTTTTAATATTTTGTTATTAATGGAACTGGACAAAAGCTTCTTCTTGCAAACATGTAACTTTCACTTTAAAGATATTTTACCATGAACGAAAAAAATTCATTTTAAAAAACTTTTTGAGGGAGGGAGAGGGGGGGGATTGAAAAAAGGTACTTGAAAAGTGAGTGGCGAGCCAAATAAGTTTGGAAACGCTGTGTTACCAACAAATGTACTTCAAATAATTTAAGAAACTCTTCAAACACGAAATGAGGAAATTGTTTGAAAGAATTAGAATTACGTTTAAAACATCAAATTATTAGCCGTTCCTAAGTTTTCCCAGATTCCGGGAAATTATGTATTTCTTGTGTTGAGAAACCGAAGAACGAACCTATATTTCAGAATGATTGAAGATAATTATTTGTTTGTTAATCAGCTCAGAATATGAATATTCATTACATTTGAAAATTATTGACTCATTCTGGATATAATCCAGAACAAGTCAATAATCTCAGCTCATAGAGCTGAGCGAAAGTAAGTACTTGAGATTAATCAACCGATTTGATATAGGTACCTATTTAGGTCATTAGGTTTTCATCTTATCTACTACGCTTTTGCTATGCTTTGTGTTCAGTTCAATGGATTTTTTTTTCAAATTATGACTTCAGTTTTCGATTTCTTAGAACCACTTCAGAACAGGTTAATCTACCGAGAACTTATGAAAAGAAGGGCAAATACAGGATGAAGCTCAACACAGTCAATAGGTTAATTAGGCGCCCTAGAGGTGATATTTCAGAAAAATGGCGCAATATAAATTGGCCAAGTTTAATTTATTTAAACAAGATGAGAAACTAAAATGGATAAGGGATATCGATCTACAACAATTATGATGCTTTCTTCAATATACAAAAGGAAATGACATACCTACTCAACAACAGAGAAGACTTTACATACAAGTAGCCAAATACATCCGCCCAACTGTCGGCAACCATGGCCAATGGTTCCGGTTCGCATAAACCGCGGCCGGGAGGCCAGTTGGATGAATCGACTTACTAATACGTAAAATCCTCGTTTGTATCCTTAATGTTTCCGAAACTTTTGTTTAAACACTAAATCAGTGAAAACTCTGGAGTTTATTCCGATTGTCGTTTGTCACTTGGTTGCTAATATTATTACTCGTCAAAACTCAAGTGGAAATATTGACCGATTTTACCAGGAAATTAAATAGTGGCGGGTGGCAGGACTGGCAGGTACCCTTAGTCCAATCGCTTAGTTATAGAGCGAATGCCAGCATTTACATAGCAACGGCGCGGGTGAAGGCAATCAATACCTCTATGATACAACCCAATTATTATTTTTATCTATAAATAACTTTCTTTGTGAGTACGTAAGACTGTAGGAGTGTGAACTTTTCAAAACTGAAACTGATGTTGGTTGAAATAATCAAATTAAAAAAATAATCTTTTTAAATTCCTACCTATCTAATAAAGTACCCACTATATATTTTTGCAGACATTATTCTATAATATGTTTGAAATGGACAAATTAAAGCAACTATTATTTTTTCTTGGTTAGTCAAGTTACATCCGATGACTTTTAACGGGAAAAATATAATAAATAATAAGCAACCTTTGTTTTAACAATCTACGAATATAATTACTTGACGGAATACATATTTTTTTCATAGCAAACAAATAAGATAAATACCAATCAATGTTTATTCTCGGTTGTGGGGAGGGTCAAACTCCCACATCCCACAAGAATAATCATTTAATTAAAATCTTATTAATACACATTTGTTATTATGTGGTTTACACTGTTTACAGGATTGTATTCAAACGTGTATTATTCTAAATAACACGCATTTGCGGGATAAATCATGCGGGATACTCAGAAAATCAGATGGAAAGAGAACCACGCTTGTTTGCTAGTTCGTGATAGTTTTTTTCTAATCGCAAAAAAGATAAAATCCTTTGATCAAATGGAATAATAGCAAAAAAATAAAACATTAAACTTTATTTAATTACATTCCGTGGTAATAAAAAATAAAAAATAATCAGAATAACTTTTTGCTTACATACTCGTATGTCATTTGGTTTAGCAATTAAATGGTATTTATGCTTCGATACTGAAATCTGAGCTAAGTCTGGATTGCACTATGTGGACAGTACCAGAAGTGTCACGATTCCCGCCACATTCAGTTGAGTGCAGTAAGCCATCGGGGACAGGAAGAAGCGCTATTGTGTTTAGGGACCTCGACATTGGCACGAGGTGGGAGGTACTTTACTCGTAGCATGCCCAGTCGTATAAAAAACATGAAATAGTCTCAAGGAATTGTCGATGGCGATGTTATCTGTATTGGTAGTGGTTAATATAACTAAGTTCTGTAGACATTATCATCACTTACATGGTGATGATGATATTGACAGAATCATCTTTGGCCCCTGTTCGAAAATATTGACCATCAGTACTGCATTATTTAAGTTGTGCGGCATATTTTTTTACAGTTCCTTGAGCAAAATTTTCACTAAACTCAGCTATAAAGCAAAAATTACTGGGTATTAACCAGTAAAACCTCTCGAACAGCGAGCTAAAAAATTTCAGAGCCTTTTCTGTCTAGAACTTTGAACTAGTCAACGCAACTATTTTCAAAGCAAAACTACGTTTTAAACATGACCTATAGAGTTTTGAGATATTAAATAACCTGTCAAAAATAAGAAAAGATACAAGTTTGTTTGTAGAAACAAACATTAGAAAGATTTCGATAGAAAGTGAAGGTCGGGTAAAGCCAATCCAAAGAAACGCCCCGCCCTCTGCAGCAAAATAAATAAGCCAGCGGGATAAAAGGATTAAAATATTAAAATAAACAGCGGACGCTATACGGCTTACATCGGACAGAACTAAAGCACTTAGGGCTGGTGCTCATTCGGATCTCCGCCAGTGAGAGCCCACTCCAATGATTAAATAATAAAGCAACTGTAACGCCGCAAAGCTTGTACTCGTATTGAAGGCACTTTGGTGCAGATATAAATGTGGATTTACAACTGACCATTTTGTCTTAATTATTGAAACAATATTCCAAGAACGTGAGTTAGAAAATGTCACGGAAAATAAAAAGGTGAGATGTTATGACGGAGACTCGAACTCGGAACCTCTACTCTCTCTGGAAGTAACGCATTTATCCATTGTGCCACCAGAACCCATTTAAATACTGCCATTTTAATATATTTTTATTTCTTGAACATAATAAAAAAACCGTTTTCATTCTTCCGATATTGACATTCATCTTTATACCCATGAGTAAATTTATATTCGAACATAATTGCAAACAATGATGACGATATATATACTCGTATATAATATATTAAAAAAAGGAAAATGCAGCTCTGCTACCCTAACGTTAATATGTTCCATCGACTTGATGGGTGTACATTTAAACGACTAGCTCAGGCACGGGGGTTCCATCGAAGCCAAAGTTAAGTTAAGCCTTAAGTCCAGAAGCTGAGCGTATTTTACAGGGATAGCAGATAATAAAAATAAATAGCAAATGCAGCCCCACTGTTGAGTTTGGTCACCTATGATTTGGAGCTCCAAAACACCAAAAAAACCATTGACTCCGTGCATAAACGGGCGGTCAGTTTGATAGATGCCCCTATCTCAACCGGCGGATCAAAATCTTTAGAGCACAGACGTCGGGTGGGAATACTGTCCTTGTTCTACCGGTATTTCAATTGAAGCTGCAGGGAAACACGCCAAACGCGCGTCCAAAATACGTACCCGGTTGACATTTTTGGCATGAGAATAGGTCGTTACCGTCAACTCATTCCGGAAAGGACAACATTATAAAATAAAAGGGAACAGTATTTTTACAAAGACATTTGGGAGTACAATAGAAGAGGCAACAAGCGAATAAATACATCAAAAAGAAACTCATAGGAGTAATACATAAACACAATAAAAAATATATTCACACATACAGAGGTTTTACAGATATGATATATCACTGATTAATAAAATTGTCGAGAAAATATCCTATTGCTTTTGCCAATATTTTTTTTGTTGGCTACTGCTGGTTTTAATTATTTGGGTAATGCGTTGTGTTGTGTATATGCAAAGTATTGTAAGGAGTTAATTCCAAATTTAGTTGTGTGAGTAGATGACGATAGGTGTATTTGATTTTGTGATCGTGTTTTGTGCTGGTGTTTGTCTGAATTGGAGGCTGGTTTAATGTTGATGTGTGACGAGTGTTGAATTATTTGTATTATGGCAATTGTAATGTTATATTTTGGCAGAATCGTAAAAGGAGGAATTTGTGTCTGCGAGTACAAATATATATATCTTAGACATGAGTATCTCATGGTAAATGATATATTTTCCTTCTGGCTTTCTATTTTGGATAACTTGCATATGTGATATTTGTTTCTTAGTAATAGTGCAAATATTGAAATATGTCAATTTTTATAGTTTAAAAACATAGTATGGGTTGCGCAATCAGAGTTGACGCGAACAACACATACGAGTACATGGAATTATGTGTATATATCCATATGTACACACTTGAGAAAACTCACTGAGAAACAGCTTTTTGTCTTTATTACGCCTACTTATTGTTAATAGCGAAAAAAAAATTATAGTGTGTTCTTTTTGTTCATTAGTTCGATTTTTTTCACTCCAGAAGTCTATTAGACGTGTTGACATTTGGAATGCATAATGGAAATTGAGGAAAATTTTCTTTTTTTTTGAAAGGGATTTTGTTTATTTATTTACTCTCACTGACCTGTCACCATAGTGACGAGAACAAAACATGTTTAGAAAGTCCTTTGAGTGCACCTCTTTTTGGAATGACACGCCGTATGCCCCTCTAAGCTAAGTACACACAACAGTTCACACGCGAGACACGAGTGCTTTCGTGATAGTTATCACCGTTTTCGACTTGCCGTTAAATCGATAGATAATAAATTATAAAAGCGCCAAAATCATGGCGATTACAGCTGCAGGGACCAAGTGGAGATAACGATGCCATCTGCTGGGAAATTCAGAATTTACACAGCAATGCGCAATGAGCACAATGCGCATTGCGCAATGTAGCCACGGTATTGTATTGACACGGTTAGCTTTTCCGTGGGTCGTGTGGTCACTGTAAATATAGGAAACGAAGAATATTTCGGTGAAAAATAAATCCCTGATAGCCACGATGGCAGTGCCTTCGACAATGTGTAGCATTAAGATTATTTTTATATTATTTAGGAATGTTCATCAATCATTTTTAATGTATATTTCTCCCGGCTTGATAAGCCCTAATGACGCATAGCGATTGGCCCTTCGGGCCAGGTCAGCCCGCCTAGGGAAATAAACAACGTGATGGCGAGCGCGTGGCGCGGTCCAATCCCGGCTGGCCTAACGAATCTCGCGTCAACAGATCCGGGAGAAAATTAATCTATCTAACCCTTTTACGGGGGCCAGCTTAATTACCCGGCCAAATAAAATATACCGTGGTGATAACTCGCCCCCCGTTATTAAGAGTTTAGCTCCGAAAAACCGGGCATTATTTGTAAACTGAATCTTTGTACCTCTTTTGTGAATTTAATAAAAATGATAGAGGGGCGGAATAAAGTTGAGGTGAAAGCTGGTGAAGCAGAACCCTACAAGTCAACCCTGTCGTCTCGCTTACAACGAGACCAACCATTTGGAGCACTTCACAGATTGGGACCGCCACTTATTACAGTTTACTTGTGTGCCTTGATTACGTCGGGTACAACTATAGTGATCATTATTTTTTTTATCGCACATAATCGGTATAAATCGACTGTCCCACCGAACAATGTCAGATATTAATGCAAATTGGTAACTTAGCATCTAAATAAATAGTATCTGCTATATAATAGTTTTCCAATGAAATAAACAGGGATTCTTGAAAAATAATAAAACAGAACTAAATGTTTTGCTCTCAAAAACAAAACAAAGCACGCAGACATGAAACTTTAAATATTTAACTAAACATTGAACAGCTCAAATGTAAAATTACAAATTTTCAGATCCGATATTGGGCGTTGAAACACTCAAAATATAGTACCTCTATCCGATCGTGAATTAATTTGAAAAGGTAATTATTCTCACGGGTCACAATTTACTGCGACTGCCAACACGACTTCGATTGCTAACACAACTTCGACTGGCCACAACTCGTCCCGACACAAGGTAATGTTTTGTAGGTTTTCAAAGCTAACGAATGCCAAAATCTTGGCGTTTCTCGTTTTTAATAATTTTGTCAACGAAGTAAATTTCAATTAACGAATTTCTCTTAAGATTTCTCTCAATGTTGACGGCAGCGAAGGGCAAAATCGAAAATGGGCCAACAGAGTGATGTTACGAACCAATTACTAAAATTAATATTTAATCCCTCATAAAAGAAGACGCCAGAACCATTAAAACCATTTTAGAATCGAAATGCTCGAATGAAATCTATTCATTTAAAAATCTAAATATTTTAACGTTTATTGATCACTGAAAAGAGAATCTCTAGAAGTGTGATCTATTCCGATTGGAAAGAACACGGATATCGCTAATTGACATTAGACGTTTCCGATCCTAGCCCCAGACAGACTAAATAAAAAATGTCTGTTACAAAAAGAATTTCGATATTTAAAAATGTTTGTTCTATTACACCAAAGAAGTGAGGAAACATTGAGCTCACTTTGGGCGCACCTCCACGCCTACCACACTATTCATCTCTTCAGTGTTTTGATGTGCCTCATCATTAGGTACAGTCTGGCAAATAAATACAAAAAATAACGGAGCGCAAAACATCAATATGGTTCAAAGGTGAAATGATGTAACATTAAAAAATACTATGGTCAAAGTATATATACATGGCCTGTTCAAAATAAAAGGTGAATTTTGAATTTTCGTGGGCTGTGTACATTCGATTATCGTTTTTTTATGTTGGTACACATATGTTTATCATATGTTAGCATTATCAGCCATTTTGGATTAGTGGTTTGTTTTTGACAACTGGAAAGGTTAGTCACGTTTTTGTGTGTTCTTCGATTTTTACTTTTGAAAAAAATGGATCAACACACAAAAACTAATTTCAATGAGATAGTATCATATTTGTCAATTAATTTGTCAACAATTTTTAAAAAAAATCGCTGGCCTTTAAAAATGACAATTATTAATAAAATCAGAGTTATAAGTTTATGCCTACTAACATTTTATGACATTTTGCTTTTATAAACATAATATCTAATACGCATCGCCAGATTAATGCCTGTATTTTTAAACTCTTGTTTTGATATTTAATGTTAAGGACCTTTTAGAAATTTTAATTCAGAAAGATTTTTTGTAAATCCCGGAGATAAATTTTTTATTTTTATTTTTTTACAGAGTTATAACATATTACACAGATTTAAAAAAATTAACTTATTATTTCGCTACTTCGATAACTAATTTTGACAGCGTACATGGTCGAGTGGTAAGACGCTCGAATACGAATCCAAAGGTCGCGGGTTCAAACCCGGCGTGCGCCAATAACTTTCATTTAATTAATATATGTCATTGCTCATATAAAAATAATAGAAAGTATATTGGCGACACGTTCCAGAGTGGTAGATACTCTAAGTATCGCCCTGGTGAAAGACTACCATTCAGAATCGAAACGTTGCTTGAAATGGTTTTAGCCGTGTTTGGTGACCAGATCTGAATAGCCAGGTACTTCCTAACCTTCCTCTTCCCAATCTCCTTCCCCTCCTAAATACCTTCATCCTCACAACATTCCCTAATTGGGGATGCCATAGTCTCACTGTCTCTAGACGGTTGGGAGCAGTTGAGACTTTTGTGCCGTATTCATATAAAAAAAATAAAAAGTAATACTGATGTAGCGAATCATGGAAGATAAGTTAAATTCACATGAGTTGTTTTCTATCATAATTGGAAATTCTGGGAAATTGTTTAGCGAATTCATCCAGAATTTGCGACACTGGAAAAAAATTACGTCTGGTTAGATTTTTACTCATCAATAAAAAAGCTGAACAAGTAGGTACTTATCTCTTTTTTAAAATTTTGGTAGGTGACCTACCATTTACAATATAAAAAGTGCACGTACTTTTTGTTATTTAGAGTGTAGGCTTATTAAATTATTTGAAAAGAACTGCGATTCGTGGTTGACTGAAATAATGTAAAAGCGTTTTTAAAACTCAAACATTAATAATGTCTTGAACTCTAAATACATGCTAGAAAAAACTGATATTTAATTTAAATTGTGAAAATATTTTTCTTATTATAATTTCAGCCCTTTAAAACAGGTTCAAACTTAAAAAATATTTTTATTTTATTGTATTTTCATAAATTATAATTTTTCCCTCTTTATTGAATTTTTTCACCACACTTTTTTTAGATGTTTTTAACAGTGGTGCATAACCCGCTGCCCGAGAGCCGCATACGGCCCACTTTAATATTTATTCCGATCCACTTGGATTTATAAAATTTCAAAAAGTTTGTGGTGATTCAGCTGCAAAAAAAGAAGAAGACACAACTTTCAAGAACAACGGATGGCCAAGAATTATTTCATTAAAGTATTAGAGCAGCAATCATTAAGTTTAAAACAATATTTTTACAAAAAAGTTTATGGGAGAACCTCGTAAATAAAATAACACCTACAGACGATGATTACTATTATTTAACAAAATCAAAATCAAAAGTTTCAAGTTTTGTCTGTAATATTTCAGAATATAATATATTTTAAAATTCTCAATAAATTACTATCGTATTGTTGTCCCAAGAGATAGTATAAACTCACTATGGGAATTGTGCAAAATAGAGATTAAAACACGCACATTCTACCTCATAATATTAACTACGTACTAGTATCATTTAACTAATTATTTACTCAAATCAAAAAACCACCCTATTTTCATAACAATTATTCAGAAGCTCTTGCTGAAAATTACAAACATAATTATAATAAATAGAGCCATAAATATTACTGAACATTTATTCCTAAATATTGAAATTCACTTTCATCTCGCCTGGATGGGAATTTAGAAAAAACTTTCTTTGTTATTTTAGGTAAAATATGATTTGTATCAAATTCAAACAGCGGAATATAAGAAGTTACCTATCCCGCATTTACGAAATTCCAGATAAACATTGAATATATTATGAAACGCTTTTTAATTAAACATTTCCAAAGAACACAAGAAAACGCGCAAAAAAAAGAATTTCCTACAACCTATCCCTTCTTTAAAAAATTGTAAATAGATTATGGGTTGTGTTGGATCCAAAGCTGCGATGAAACACCGAATGTGTTTCTAGTTTCAGATGATTTTGGAAAATAGTGAACTATAATAATAATGTTTTATTCCGGAAGGTATGCAGGAGTAGTGCAATGCAATACCTTCCATAATTGATATTAATACATAGTTATAATAATAATAATAATATGTAAACTGTAAACGATAAACTATACTACTTGATGGAAGTGTCTAATTATGGATGTAGAACGAATTATGGAATGGAGGAAAAATTGGAAACCATTAATTCACCGATGAATTTGAAGTTCTTGACTCTTCTTGAACAATGTTACTACCGAAAAATCACGAAAAACTACGATTAACTTCTTGAAAACTATTCAAATTATTTGTCATTTTTACCGATATAAGGCCGCCATCTTTGTAATGGTATGCGAAGCTCTGCCCGAGCACATTTTGTATACCTACCTAGATGCTGTCTTGGATAAACCATTCAATCTTCACCTCCCTCACTAACCCTATCTTACATAATATTCTCCAAACGCTTAATCACTTTAAAAAGTGGACTTGTACCTAACCTAACATTGAAATGGGGCTCAAGCCATCACTGTTGACGGCATGCGCATATAAACCGAACAGCAGAAACGTCAGGTACTGGATTTCATCTGATGATATAAAGACATTTATCCGATGTTCTCTGACGTTTTTTACCCGCGTGCTCAAAACAAATACATACCTACATCCATCTGAATACGAGCTCGTAACCTAAAGATGAATACTTCCGTACCCCGAGACTTGTGAACAAACTGTTAGGAGAATTAAGAAGTAATTCAACATGTGCCTATAGAAATTTCGTATCTTGTGTGGTTACTAAGACATTTATAGGTCGTATGTTATGATTATTATCCTCTTAACGTAACGTTATATAAGGATATAAGGTTTTTGTTGATTTATTGCTAACGCAAGTGAAATGGTGTTATTGTATTAAACTTTTAGTTATTATAATAACATGCTTTTTAAAATTAAACTTCCGGTACACATAATAATAAATCACATCATAATAACAGAAGCTCTAAGACAAAATCATCTATGTACTGTGATTTATTGAAATTCGATCGGTCGCCGTTCAATGCCGATGCTTTGTTTGTAACAGATTTGATAAAATTGTTGTCAGCTGACAAGCATAACAGTACAACCTATGCGACTATCAGCCCATCACGATCACAATCATAATTTGATCAACAGGTGATACGGACAGAGAATCGACATTGAACGAAGACCATTCAAAAGTAGAAACATCTACATGACGCTTACCTCTATTTGATGGCCATTGAAAGTGATAGAGTTTTAAACACGCCAACTTTGATGTTCCCGATCAATTTATAAGATCGCGTGAGAAAATTGATTTTAATGAAAATTGTTTAATAATGCTAGTACCTACGTAAGTAGTGTGTGGGTATCTTTTTAATTTTATTGGACGTTTCTATAAATATTCATAAAAGTAAGTTACCTGTCAATCTGTTGGGGCACTTGAGGTCTTTGGTAGGGGGCGAGGAGTCGTGGGGGCAAAGGCAGATGTGTCTGGAAGCGGGCTGACTCTTGCAGGCAGCTTCTTCCCCGCAGATGCCGGGCCTGCATTCTCCCGCCTGGGGCCCGCCTGCTAAAAAACCAAATACAATAGTAAAATATTTATTTAAAAAAACCTGTTAGGGCCTTAAGTGCAGAAAAATCGAGGTGATAATTTTATTTGTACCACCCTTCTATTAGAAGCATTGAATAATATTTACATAAGTCGAAGATTCCACATGTAATAATATTCAAATATTTAACGATATATAAGTGTTCAATCAATTATTTCCCTCAAGGCCTCCTGTATGGAGTTATTGTAAAAAAAAATGTTTGTAGAGCAAATGAAAAAAATTGAGCTTTATGTCAATGGGAAACTGAACAAAAAATATTTTAAAGATTTAATGAAGCCATATTACATAAAAAATCCGAAGAGAACAATGATTTTTTCGTAGAACGGTAGGTATATGATATCTTTTATAAGAAAATTTCCATTTAAATTTGAGTGCTATTTCAAAATTGTTTTATTTCTCTTTGTTAGCCCAAAATAGAAGCTCCGTTCTTCAAATTGTATGGATAACATTTCCAGAAGTTTGCAAAAGATTTAATCGTGACGTCACAACAACTGTGTTTAAATTTGAAAACCTTATAAATGAAACAAACCTAGTTCGAATATCAAGGTACAAATATGCTTTTGCTTCGATAATAATAAAAATGAACCAATCGGAGGTATGTGACACATGATATGGATTTATCAAACATTGCAACGCGATGAATGGAATATCGACGTTTCATTCGGACTTTGACTTTACAAGTCGTTCGAATAGTTCCCTACAAATACATGGGTCTTAAAAATAGATCAAATTCATTCGGGAAGGTTCATTTCATATCGTACGTTTCTATTAAATAGCGGAAAAATACAACAATCATTTATTTACAGCTGATGAAATAAAAATGTAAAAAAAACGTAAGATTTCGTGATGTTGAGCCGTCGTGCGGCGAGTGGTGAAAAGAGCAGAACCGCCAGACGGCTAAATGAAAGTTTGCTGTAGCAGACTTAGAAAAGTTAGCCATCTAAGGTTTGAATTTTAATTCATTCTATGGGACATATTATTACAATATCAAATGATGTAAGTAACCAATACAAGTACACATAGATACATTAAAAAAATGCTTTTATTGCTGAAAAACGATATTTAAATTGGATTACTTTTTATTTATCTAAAATATAAATTTCTTACATCCCGAGTACATTCGTTGAAAACATTTGATAAAATTATTTTACATTTATTACCATTAATTTATGTGAACAATAATATTATAAACAACATGCTGGTATAAACCACTGGTTATGGCGACTGCGACTGCGACTGCGACTGCGACTGCGACTGCGACTGCGACTGCGACTGCGACTGCGACTGCGACTGCGACTGCGACTGCGACTGCGACTGCGACTGCGACTGCGACTGCGACTGCGACTGCGACTGCGACTGCGACTGCGACTGCGACTGCGACTGCGACTGCGACTTCGACTTCGACTTCGACTTCGACTTCGACTTCGACTTCGACTATCCAATAGTGGGGAGGGTAACAACAAGGAACATAAACTTCTCCCTCCAAGTATTACGGCAAAGGAAATCCTCCATGTTATAACCACAACGCATCGAGGTTATGATGAAATATACTTTACTGTACATAATTATATATTATATTCATAGTGAACAATAATATTATAAAAATATATTAATCATCGGAGTCTGAGTTATCTTTCATGTATGTACTGTATAGATTATTGAATATAATATTACTTGGCTAATTTATATACCGCCATTTTTATGAAATATCATATCAATATTATATCTACAAAAGATATAAAATATTCTGCATACAATTTTCATATTTTACATTCATTATCGTCAAAAGGCTGGATTTTTTATCCCGGGTTTCTTTAGATAATTCAAATTGAGATTTTTATTTGGTTCAAATTTGTTTACATTGAAGGAATAAAATTTGGCATATATTTCACTAAACGATTGGGAAGTAATCAGCACTTCACCTGATCCTGACCTGGCAAGTATCGAAATAAGCAATATTTTTTTGATGATGAACTGGAATCCCTTAAACCTTGTACGTTAAAAAGTTTATTAAACTCATACTAAATTATTTAATATTTCCATCCGAAGTTTATAAATGTTTACAAACCTATTCAGCAACTATCTTAAGATGAGGGTATGTCTCGGAGTTTAAGATTATTCTATGGACTCCGAGGATGCTAGAAAAATTATAAAATATTTGATACTCGTGCGTATGGTGTACTTAAGTACTACAGGCTACATATGCAATTTTAAAATGTTATGGGGTCCATAACTAAAATTATTGGAAACAATAGAAATTGTTTTATCAACGATATCATACTTTGAAACTCTATTAGTGTTTATTGTTTAGTGTTTTACAAAATATTTATTATATTGAACGTGAATAAAATAAGTAAATTGTAGCAAACCTATTTACAAATACGGTTTTTTAGCGCATCTCATTTCGTAATTAATAAACTAATTTCTTTTTTAGTACAAATAAAATTTAAAAATATTTTTAAAAACATTTTAGAGTAACGCCAACTCTGATATAGACTGTGAACCTATGTGACGTTGCTGGTTTAGTCTCGACACACGTCAAAAGGGACATACTCAGTAAATCGTAAAGTAGCGTAATCGGAATAAAATTTCAGACTTTTCTATGTTTGAGCAATTTTTCCCATGTATCGTTTGTTCGTTCAGGTAATGGCAAAAACCCGTAGTGCTACTCTCATAATTTGGATACATTCTTGATAAACATTTTGTTCGAATTTTTATTGAATTTCTGTAATTATTTTTTACCCTGCCAATATTCCTAGCCACGGTCATCCCAACTTGTCAAATATTGCAAGTAATATTCTTACATCAATTTTCATATTTAGGATATTTGGAATCTTTATAATCGTCAGCAGAGTTCTATCCGAACACAATTGCGAACATAGATGAAATCATTTCAATTATGTTCGCATAGAACTTTGCTAACGATTGTAAAGTTGGATACCAAATATCGGAAAAATAAAAATAAAAATTGAACTAAGAACATTTATGAATTGTGTTCAAGATATTGTGATTGACGGTGAATGGTTGGTTGGGATGGAAAATTTGGTTATTGCGCTGCTCTCGCATAGAGTAGTGGTATTTTATTCGAAAAAACAAATACTCTTTTTATTTTCTGTGACTTTTTATAATTCATGTTATTTGAAGGTTTTCATATAATTTTTTTCTCGGACAACCTTTAATAATTTTCATAGTGGTAACCATTTAATAAATCAATCAAAGCATAATGAAATTGTTCTAGGTCCAAGATCAACCCAAAAATGCTGTGGATTTTTATCTAACCTTTTTCCATCGATATTCCTATACCATACGGATTTAGATTATATTCCATTGCTATTCCAATACCCTGTTCACGAAAGAATTTTTTTTTCTAAATACTCCATTAAAAAAATGTTCGTCCACCGTTAGAAAATTTTGTTTTATTTTTACACCAGAATTACCGCAACCTTTTTGGTATTTTATTTAGCTAAGTTTGCCGTACGAAATGGGTTCGCGGGTTGTACATCACTGTCGTAGCTTCGTAGCTCGATTCGCTACGCACGCTGCGGTCGTTGCCAATCGGCCCATGTTATATGTATTGGTGTATTGTGACTTCAACTTGAAACTTGATAATACCATATAGTAGTCAAATAAGCTCGGAATCCGTAGTATCACGACCCGATGGCGGTCTTCAGTTTTCCAAAATATTAAATCTAGCTGTGAAACCGGTGCACTCCACTTGAGCGGAGCCACCTCGGGCGCTTAGTGTCGAATCTGAAAGTGAACATAAATGATGTAGATGGCTTTATGGATTTACACACTTTTAAGACTGTAATTATTTTATGTTAACCTAATTATGTATGTAATCTTGTTTTTAAAAGTAATTTATTATTCGTAGTCCAGTGTAAACTACATAAAAAAACATTGACAGCGGTTTTATGAGCGATGAAGGCATCATGAACACCAAACTACTTATTAAGTTACTAAAATTCATGTAAGTACATCAAAGAATATCTTTGAATTGTTATATTGTATCGGTTTATTTAACAGTTTTATAACAATCATGTTCAATATTACTTTATGATAAATGTAATGAAGTAAGGAATACACCTGGTATGTGAAAATATGCTACAGGGCTTTCGCCAAGCATTTCAAGTGTTGTCATCGTTCAAAACTCCAAAGTCTAAGAACACGGGTCTAAACATGACTTGTTCTTCGCGCTATAACTAAGACCCAATCCAGATTCGATTTCAGCAGCACGTTTTGAACGCGCGATTCTCCATGAGATGTACGTATTCATATAATACAATACTATGTCCAGGTAGTGAGAATTTCTTCTTTTGATTACTCTGTCCAGATGAAGTGATTTCAGCACCGTGATTTTTAAGTATATAATTATGTATTTTAAGGAATTGTTTGACTAGTATAGTAAAACAAGTTCTTCGTCCTCGCGCAGCTGGAACAAAAAAATGAGTAGAAGTACCCATTGATCGCATGAGTTTTACAGACGAATTTTTTATGCTACTTAGAGCTAGCTAGCGTTTGTTGTTACAATCAAACTTACCTACCCACATTTTCCTGATCAAGAGTCAACTTAAGAAAGTTCGCATATGGCGACACGAACACATTGTGCGTCAGTTAGATTTCTCGCTGAAAACTGAAACCAAAAATAACTTCGACCTCCATGACGGTCCATGGGAATCACAATATAAACACGTCCGAAATCGTTTCCAAAACCGTGCAAAGTGCATGTTGCTATTGTTGACGAAACGCGTGAACCGCATATTCTAATGAAGTCTTACACCCACAAACTACGTGGGTGTGAAATTATCTCTCTATCATTTACGTCAAAAGTTTTTCACATTTCGACAGTTGATAGGTAAATTTGTGGTGGAGAGACAAAGCGGTTTCAGATAATAAATTCATTCATAACAAACAAAAGTATGCTAATCATCTAGTAACTGTCAGTTGTTTGCAAAATATGGAAATAGCGTTTGCGATAGACTCCGGTTTATAATATATTAGCAGATAAAATAAATCCATTTGAGCGGTCATTAACTTGCCTAACTATTCTGGACCTCATTATCACTACATGAAACGATTCGTTTAATTAAAGTTCAGTAATTATCAAGAAATATTAGCATTGGTTTTCTTCCTAATTTAATTTAAATAGGGTTTGAACCCGCGATCTCTGGATTCGTAGTCGAATCAGCGAGAAGTCTTACCACTCGACCACGGAGTTGGAGTTGAGTTTTATATATACATGTATTTCCGTGCGGCATTAGGAAGAGCTCACAAAATAACTAAATTTCAATATTGGTATACACTTGAAATTCTCAACGTTTTCACATAAAACATGGTATTTACTTTATTTAATAAAACACACGGTTCCTCTGCAAGCAATTTCAAGAAAAAAATGATAATGCTAAAAAAATAATAGGAATTTGAGAGAAACATTTTTCTACGAATGGTTAATATGCGTTTCAATAATCCACCCCGAAGTCGAAAACTTAGGTAACACGCTTATAAGAACTTTAGTAATTCAATAAATCAATGGTTAATACAAAATGTTACGAACACATCTAAATAACTAAATCTAAGCCGAAGGTTTTCTACTAGCCGAGTATTACAATTATACGAATAAACTACAATGTCTAACATATTACTTGGTGCGATGAAGAAATCAAAGGAATGGGAATGGATATTATCGAACAAAGACTTCTGTGTTCACAGAGAAAAAAATGTTTTGAATTAGTTTAAAATAAGTTGCGAGGGAATATTTCTCCCTCTTCCCGTCAACTGTGGTTAGAGGTGCTGGGTGCTGCATGGTGATACATGAGGAGATAATATTTTCTACCCGGTGAGCGGTGAGCGGGCTGCCTTTTGCTACTGTAGGGATTTTTTATGTATGTGTTTATATACAAGTACTATATGAAAGAAGAAGTCGAGGACGCCCGAGAAAGACATGTCACGAACAAGTAAATCTAAAACTTGAATCGGGTCATGTGAAGAGTCAGAATAACAGAAGAGTATGAGACGATGTATGAATGTGATTGAAGCAAGGAGTGTGTCCGCCAAGACAGAGTTATATGGTGGTCCGTCCTCTCTGCCTACCCCTGCAGTGAAACGGCGTGATGGTTTATCAATTAGTTGGTTAGTTACAAGTGAAATTTTGTAGACTGTGTTTTGTATGCTTAGAGCAATCTTTTTTAAGCCCACTCACCAAGGTTAGGGAGGGAATAAGATGGAACGGTGTGTTCTGTTATTGATTTAAAAAAATCTTTAAAAAAAATGTTTACTCTGTTTCTACGAAATATTGCCTAACACATTTTGTCATTTGAAAAAACCAGTTATTTATGTTTAAACAAAAAAATCTTATAAAAGTTTCAAGCCTTTATTAAAAGGAGGCCTTGATGTTCCCGTGAACGTTTATATCACATCTCGTATTGCTTGAAGAACCCTTCTAAGGAAAGGAATGAATAAAAATTGATTCCGAAAAAAAAACTGGAAATAACAAAACTTAATAAACATCGTATGATTTTATTTATTAGATGATTCGTGGATAACATATCCATACATTTATGCTTGCAATGCCAAATTAGAATTGAAATACACAAGAACGTCAATTCTGTCAACCTGTTCTAATAAAAAGCTATCTAATGTAATTTCTTAAAATAATTTACGATATAATCAATACAGGTACTTACCAAATAGGTACTGTAGCATATTAATTTTAATAAACAAGGAAATATCTAATGGCAGTTTATTTAAATAGTATTTACACTATAAAACAATTAAGATGAAACTGACATTAGTAAATAATTGTTTGTGTTCATCAAAAGGGGAAACGCTGTTTTGTTAAGTGTCTTTTTTTTAATAATCAAAAATTTCAACAGATTTCTGTTTTTAATTTTTTTTTATATCCAAGATTGTTGAATTATTGTGTGATTTCAATAATAGTATTTTGTATTGCGCCGTTTTCGTGAACAAATCAACTCAAGGGTGCTTCACAAAATAATTAATCTAACCTACGACTTATCACTAAGACTTATAACTAGGGACTTGCAACTAAGACTTAAAACTAGTGACTTACAACAAATGACCTAACAGCTAATGATATGAATAGATTTATCTACACATACATATTTATGACCAAGCGGGTATTTTAGTAAACAATAATATATGGATGAATAGAAAAGTGTTGATATATTAATTGAATCGTCGATCTTTACCCGCATTAAGATAATTCGTCGCTCAACAATTAACAGATCAAGGTGCTCGAAAAATATCAGCCCCCACTGACGTTGCCCATGGGTAGGAAAACCAACATCGCTTTACCTTTTACATACGTAGCGAGTTCAAAATTCTGTTTCATCTGTAGGTACTCTAGACTTTAGAGATTTTTTTTTGAATGTGAACATGAAAATTACATTTAAAAAATAATCATTAGCAACATATGAAAAAAAAAGTATTTATAAATTTGAGTATCAGAAAAAGTGAGGCTTTAGTTTGGATATAAATTATTTTGGGCTGATTAAAAGTTTTTTCCAAGTCTTGGTGCCCAATACTCCGAATGCGCTATCACCAAACTCAGTATTTGCATTGCACTAGGGTTCTCTCAACCTTCCCATGGCAGGTGATGTCGCTGATCTAAGCTCAGCTACATCATCATCATTTGGTCTTTCTAGAATTTCCCGGAACGTATAGCCTCTAAACTGGTATAAGGTGGGGTTATTTCGTTGATTGCTCTATACATCATCCAGCACAACTTGTACTGGATCATTTTACAACACTTGAGGCAACGAAAAAATCCTTTTCTGTAACTAGTGATAGTTGTGAATATGGTGCAACTCAAAATTTTCAGATTTTTTTTTCATATTTATTATCTACAATTTTATTAGAGTTGGTACTTATTTTATCCATATTATAGACAATAAACGCTTCTAAATATAGATTAATAAAGCCGTAGGTACATAAGGAAATCCGCAAACCATTGCTCATAAATATGATAAACACAAACTTAAAGTAAGGTATCTTCCTGTACAACTTCACGAAAACTATTATCACCCCGGGTTTTAAATCTAGTGATAAATAAAATATCTCTAACTACCGTCCCATAGCACTCACATCAAATACAGCAAAACTTTGTAAAAGCATTGTTGAGAAACAGCTCAATAACTACATAAAAGAGAAGTAAATAATCAGCTCATACTAATAATAATAATACAGTTTTTATTCCAGAAGGTTTGCAGGAGTAGTGCAATCCAATACATTCCATAATTGATAATAATACATTAAATAAATTGTAATAAATAAATACACAATAATAAAGAAAAAATAAAAATAAAAATATTGAAAAACAAATTCACAGGAAAAAATACGAATAATAAATGTAAAAATTATCAATGGAGGATATAAGGTAAATATACGGTATAATGTAGTTTTAGGAACAATCTCAGCATCCAAGATGCGATTGACTAAAATCAATAATGATGCAAATACTGGATAATGGAGAAAAAAAAATTTCTTGAGCATCTCTATCAACCTCCGCAAGGGATTTAATAGTATATCAAATACCAATCTCTGTGGAAAACTAAGGCAACATAGAATTGTTGGAAAGCATTACAATGGCTCCAGAGTTATCCTTAACGAAAATGATAAATATGTAAAAAAAAAAAAACAACAACAATAAGTAAACCTAAAACACATTATTCGACATATATTATGCAGACCACTGTAGTGATTATAAAATATTGGAGGAGACTGTGGTGATAGCGAATACTAATAAATGCATACTAAAATCATGGCTCGACCAAGGCTGTTTAATAGTAAATACAAAAAAAAAAATTTATCCCCTTCTCTTCTTTATATTGATATTTTCTACAATACAACACTTTACCACATTTAGATTCTTAGCTTAAACAATATTTTCCAAAATAATTCATTAATATAAAACCACAAAGACCACTTCAATTCAACGATTTCGACTCAATTAGTAACCGACCAAGATCACGTTAAACTTACAAATCTTTACATTTAAAACAAGTGCGTCACGACTCCATTGCCAGTAAAAACAAATAAATTTTAAATTTTCATTGAATTTTTCATTACTTGTCGATTAGCTATTATAGTTTTCCGAATATTATCAAAATAAATGAATATTTACTGTTGTTATTTTAAGATTTTTTTTAAAATTATTATTATCAGCTCTATATTGTTCATCATAATTTCAGATCCTTATGTTTATTTCTACTATATAGGTATTCATACTCTTATTTCTATGTCACTACTGTGTTTACTATAAGGCATATTATTTATTCTAGAATTATACATTTTTTAGCCGTAATGGCGCTACTCCTCAACTCGAGTATTGATTTCTCTACTGAGTTGGGTGGTTTTGCTAAAAAAAATCTAACTAGCTTTAAGAACTGCCTTTTAAAAATCTATTATAATTATTACGCATATAATTACAAATAAAAGATTTGCAAGCATATAAATAAACACCTATACTTACAAATATTCACTGCCGTAAACATGTATAGGTATACAGAAGCAATTTAACATTTAAACGCGAATTAAACAGAGAACAGCGTATCCGACCGTTCTCGAAAGGCAACACTAAAGTAATATAAAATTTGGTCCGCTCGTTGCGAGATACCGGGATACTACCAACGTTATACTCGTACACATGCGCCAGGTGAGACCATAGTCAAATATTGTCAGTTTATAAGAAACATATTCTTCTGAAATCTAATTGAAGGCAATTAATTCCCTACGAAGGGAGGATCGGGAATCGGTCGAAGATCAATAAAATAAAATTGCTTCGTCGTATTAAGTTTGCCGAACAAATTACCTCGGTATGAAATACGAGTAAGTATACATAATATATTGTTATTATCTATGCATTTCAAGGAAATCCACGGTCGTCCGCAACATGCGACATGTCGTACGGAAACATATATTATCGTATAGATTACCCATGTCAACCAGTACCAGTACATAGGGTCAAAAGCGCGATCGAATCATAAAATGCATAAAAATGCACAACACTGCAGCAGAATTACTTCGGAAATAATATTCCATAAATGATAACGAGAACCGAAGTAAATTTAATTTTGTTCATTATTTATGTCAACACTTATGGAGCCTTAACTGACTGAAAGATCTTTATTTGACATTGTCCGTAAAGGTCGGAAGGTGTTCATAAATTCAATTCTCAATAATAATTGTGTTTGCAATAATTTTGTGCACTTTAAACTGTCATCAGCACAACTTGGAATGCAATAAATTGTTTAACCCAAACAAATAACAATCAACCTTCGAGTAACAATGTATGGAGAGAGAGCTAATTATTTTTACCCAACCTATACAAACTTGCGATAAATCACTTACAGTCGTACACCATTAGAGAGAAAGAGACAACAAATATAATACACCGCTTCTATGTACTGTCACAATGATCTTGGGCTTCTGGGTCACTGCGGGACTCCGCCCACATTTTTTATTATGCCACTAAACTTGACACAACTAAACGATTTTTTAGGTTATTTCCTATATTTTTGTTGAAAACAATACTATGAAAAAGTGGTTATACGAATTAACAAAAACATTATGACGATATGTGCTCTGAATGGATGTATAAATACCCTAACCTTAGACTTAGCCACGTCCAGGTCCGCCGAGTCCGGTAAAAAATATCAAAAACTGACTAACTGCCTCGGATACATACCACTCTATATACTCTAAGCAATCAACTGATTTTTACCGTAGCCCTAATAAGTAACGCAAAAAAACTCCAACATTGAGCAATGAAATATTAAATTAATTATCAATTTATTAATAATACGAGTATCTATTTTCGAATTCAATTAATTTCAAGTTATGGCGATATAATGAGTTTCGATGAACATTCAAATGAAGCATGATTGTAGTGTGTTTAAATTCAACGAGAGTCCAATAAGAAAAATAATATTTGCTGATAATAAATTCAAGCACGCGCTGTTTTCGCAAATACCGACTCATTATTTTTAATATTGTCAGCTATAAATTAAGCTCAGTTGACAAGGAGACGTGATCGCAATGTTGGTCGGCAAGGGTTTGGCGCGGTTCGGCCGAGCTCCGTTGTAAAAAGGGCGCAGGTCATCGAATGAAGGTATTCGAAATGACCGTGACCTTTTGAGCTTTTCAAAATAAATTATACCGTTGACTGGAGTGTGCATTACCTACGTTGTGTACCAACTGGATAGAAAGTGATTGCGCCTTAACTTTATCAAGTAATGGTGGTAATTAGGGTTTAATTTCGATTATCATAGATTAGATATCACTTAGATTTTTATGTTAACAATCTATTATATTAATGTTCCAGAAATAAACAATGCTCGGTTTGTAATGACCGGCCCAAACATCGAATCCTCAAAACAAAGAATTATCCAATAAGTAATGACCATTACCATTATTTATTATAACAGGAGTTTAGTTCATTTTACTTGGACTTTATATCTTCACTTCAAAGAAGAAAATCCAATTTTGAGGCATCATTAACTCTTATCAACCTTTGCTAATGAATATTATACTTTTAATGGTTTATAAATAAATTAAGACGTTTGAGATTGTCAACTTCCAAATTTTCCTTTAACAACCTGTCTTTATACAGGAAACATCCTAGAAAGATATCCTTTTTACACTCCAAAAAAATTATAAATTTACAATAATATATTTTTATAAATATATTTACATATTATATTATGCTTATTAATTGTTTACATAAAATAAATTAAATATAATATGTTATCAATAATTACATAATTATATATGTAATTGAAATACTTGAATATATAAAATAAAATTATTTAAATAAAAAAAAATGTTTAATTTTTTATCATTCAATATACTTGACCCGCGCAAGGAATTTTAAGAGATTTAAAAAAAATACTTTATTGCTATCTTTTTCATAGTTTGATGTGATCTTACCCAAAAAATCTGAAATTTGTTTTCTAAAGCAGTAACTCTCGAACAATGGAATTATGAAATGTGCACTGTTTTCTGTCTTGAATTTATATGTTAGTTCAACGCAACTACATGTATTTATATAGCAACATGTTTTCAACCATGATGTGATGGTTTGAAATATCCATTTAATTGTCCAAAAATAAAAGTAGATAAGTATTGCTTGTTAAAGATTTTCAAATGTTAAATAAAAAAAAATAGTTTTCGAAAAAAGTTTGCAGTGAACTTTATTACAAAACTTTTTCAATCCCTTGTAAATAAATATTTTTGATAGATTTCTAAAAATTTTAAATTCTAGATTTACCTGAATTCCAAAATGGTAAACATATCCGAGAAATACGTAAGGTTTAGTGGCTAAAATGTGTTGGTGGGGTAAGTAATCAGCCAGTGCTCCTTTACGCAAGACGAGAGGTTTTATCCAATATTACGGGGCGTATTACTTATACACGGTTTTACAGAGGCTTTCAGGCGATAAGGTTTACATTGTATTATATTATTACACATATTCAGCTACTTCAGTACTGTGGACATTGCGATCTTTTATTTCAAAATAAATTTACCTGCCACAAAGAATACCTTCTGCATGGACCACTGACTCCGATTAACATAATTTGACTATCTTCGTATTGAGCAGAGAGCAGGTAATCTGAATTATTTATTTATTCATTTTATTTTATAGAGAATACCGCACAAGGTATGTTATGAGACTGAAGGTAGTGGGGAGGAGAAGGAAATGGGGAAGATGATGGTTGGGAAGTACCTGGCTATTCAGATTTTTTAAAATATAAACTGTATAATACTTCAGAGGTTTATTATTACTAAAAAATAAGGTTAAAAAGAAAACTTGTTTTATTAAGGCTGCAAAAAAAGGATTACTTTTTCATTTAGGTCTCGTTGACAGTTCGTATAATCGTACCGCTGCCAGCCAATTTTTTTAATGAACTTGAGCTAGTATGATTGACGTGCGTATCCTTATTAAGTAAGAAATAAAGATAGGTTCCGACTACACTTTACTATCAGATAAATAAAAAAATTAAATAATATCAATAATCTAAAACACAATTATGAAACAGAAAAAAGCCGGAAACTAAAGAAAACAATGGTCATGACCGAGACTCGAACTCGGAACCTCTAGTCTATCCGAGAGTAACACTCCGCCAATCGAGCCATCAATACCTTATTAGAAAACGGCATTTCTAAACGATCTCATACTTCTATTGAAAATAATTTAATATTTCAATTTCTTCCGATTTTAGGTTGCCATCTTTTGATTTCTACCATCTTTAGTTTCTGGATTTTTCTGTTTTATATTTGTGTTTTAGATTCTTGATTTTGTTTAAATATTTAACAATAAATAAGCATTAATGCTTTGAAGTTAATTCCAATTTTAATAAACAAAAACATTGTTGCTCTGTAGGTACAAAAACATTATAGGGATTATTTCCTTAAATTACCATGAATATCACTTCTAGATGTTCGCTGTATAAACAGAGAGCGGGTAGGTATATAATTGAATGACGATATTAATTTGGCATCCAAAAAACAACTATTAAATTGGATTGAAATAGTTAGCACTCTGTAGTACAAAGGCAGTGCCAGATTTAGCACGGATGAGCTTGAAAGCCAATGAAGAAATATATGAGCTGATAATCTTACGGGTCGGGGAAGGGAAGAAGGGATTAATATTTCTTAATAATCCTTTGTCCTTTGTCCCAATGTCCTTTCATAATTATTTATTGGCATGATGCGATGTGGATGACAGAAATTATGTTTATCCTTATAATTGAACATAAAACCAAAATGAAGCTGAATTCACCTCTATTATATGATTTTTTGATTTCGAAATATTTTCCTATTTACTTGTATTTTCTTTTGCTATTTTCTTGTATTCTCCATTTTTTTTTTGTATTAATCATGTGTTATGTATCTTCTTTGTACTATGTATCTTTTAACTGAGTCTTTATATTTAAATTGTTCTCCCTAACGTGTGAACGATCTGTAAAAACCCACAAAATCGACAATATAGCGTTCATCACTGGCAAAACAATCAATTAATTTTCTCCAAAGAGATAGATTCATATTTTCATGGAAAGCAAACATTGTATGTTGAAATAAATGAACTAAAAGTACTAATATGTTTCATTAGGGTTACTAATTCCTTAGAAAATTTAAGCTGTAGATTGGCGACAAAATTTAAGGTAATATATAAATATATAGTTTCAAAAAATCCGCACAACAAGAATCATAAATTCACGGTTTTGATAAGTATTTATTTATTTATCCTAGTCGCCGCCACCGTATATAATTTCATGCCTGTGCTTTAGTTTCATGAGCGTAGGTGCTAATTCAGCCCTGTTCTTAGTCTGTAGGCACTGTACCGTGGAGTGGGGCGAATGAGATGATGAACTTTACCCAGGTAAGTTTATCAGATTCACGACGGACATTGTTTATGTTTTCTCCTTGAATCTGATTGCTGACTGTGGAATTGGCGATAACTTTGCCGGTAGCTGGCACCAAATGGGTTATTTGTAGCGTTGTGACCGCTCCCAAAGAACTACTTCTTTTGGCAGCAGTTCCTACTTCCTTCATTATTCATTGAACAAATACTTCAATTGAAGTTGGTAGTTCATTTTAGCGTTGTGACCGTTCCGTGTGAACTATTTCATTTTGCGGCAGTTCGAACTTCATTCTATCATTTCATTGAACAAATACTTCAATAGAAAATAGATTAAAAAGAAGTGTTTTAATTTGCAACAGTTCAGTTGTGAAGTTGAACTTCAAAGCCTATAAAGAAGTACTTCGTTTCAAGTACTTCGATCTAAAGGAACGTGTTTTTTTTGGGAGTTCTTTTCGTTTTAAAATCTCTACCGACTAGTATTTTATTTTGGCGAGAAACCAGTTCCAGTTCTTTTCAATTTCAAATTATTAGTCGTTTCATTGTGA
Organism: Drusus annulatus; assembly: GCA_022651775.1. Lineage (NCBI taxonomy): Eukaryota > Metazoa > Arthropoda > Insecta > Trichoptera > Limnephilidae > Drusus > Drusus annulatus. The sequence continues at coordinate 94,456 of JAGWCC010000581.1, forward strand.
AAAAGACTTTCCACAAGATTTGTGTAATACACCGTGTTACAGGGCGGTACCATGAAACTTCAGAGGGCGATTATTCAAGATATTAAAAAAATCCTAAGGCAGTTTTTCAAACAATGAGCAAATCTGCATTACAAATTAAAAAAAAATAAATTATAAGCTGTCGAAAACTGGTGTGGTCGTAGTTTTACAATAGATGAATCGTTTATCACTTCATCGCTAAAAACTGGTTACAGTCGGTTAAGTTAAACTGTAATGATATAACGTTTCATTTTCTTCATTTTTTATGAATGATGATCACCTCTTAAACTTTCACGGAATGAGCTTGGAACACGGTTTAAAAAGCTCATTTTATTGGTATTTGGATCAGTAGATACAATATTTTTTAAGCCGCCGCAGATAGAGCGGCCGCCCTAAGTTGGAAATACTAATACAAATTCTACATAGTTCTGGTGTCATATACGTTCATGAGTGAGATAGCTTTTGCAAAATTTTACAATTTTCCACCAGTGTATCATTGCACACATCATTGCAGGAAAATGCCCAATTTGAAAGGAGTAATAATAATGTGAAACGAATATTCTTCACGAATTTATTTCAAGTGTGAAAGATGAATTCTTCAAACCATTAGTGTACCTTTCTCATTATTTTCATAACGCTTACCGGCCTTGTATAATTATTTATCTCCTCATTCGTGATATTTTCAAAAAATTTGACATATTTATCTTTGCCAGCAGCCCAAGCTTTAGGGTAAATGATCAAAGAGAAGAGTTAACTATTTTTAAGTAATTCTTAGTGGTTACTGTAAATAAATAACATTGTGTTTATGCTGATGTAAAATAAGTAAATATACGCCTTTTAATTAACTGTTTTTATTAAAACAGTTAAATAAATTAGAATATTCAGATAATAATTAATAGGTTCAAATAATGTCGAGATATTCATTTAGCACTGGTATACCTATCCCCAATATCTACAGTGGCGGCGCAACTGACTGAAAAGCTAAGTGTGTTGATCTGTACATGGATTTATCATACTCGTAGATGAGAAATTATTTGAAAGAATGATCCGAATAACCTAGCGGCCGCCTCTTAGTTCAGCCGCCCCTGTGCTCCACACGCATTGTACACGTGGCGCCCCTCATTACGTACAATATATATGAGTGCGAAATAACGGTTCTAGTTCATGACACAACCTCAATCAACTTACCCATGGCGCTGGTGTCGTTCGTGCTAGGGGGTCGGGGGAGACTCACCCCGCTGTCCCTGCGCAAGGGCCGCGGCCGGCTCCTCATTTTACCCCTCAGGTCTCGCTGCACTCCCCGCTCTCCGCCTGCTGCCTAGACTACCTAGGCTGCCTGGACTGCCGAGACCTTATCTCCACCTTCTGCGTCACCCAACGATCGCTCTGAGAGTTGCGGCTGGAAACGGAGAAAAAAAAATTGCAACATAAAATATTGAAGCGAGTCCATACGTTCGCGCTCCTTCAGACATAATGTTAGTACCATACTTAAAACACAGAAGACGTTTTCTTGGAAGTGTGGATACCAGATATATTTTGTCTAAGATGGGTAGGATGGATGGGTAGGATAATATTCATATTTAAATAGGCATCAAATGAATATAATTTCCCCAACTTCTTCGTATCTAATATGAATATTGTGAAATCATATATATTATTATCCTTAGTTACATTGCCTGGCGTTATATTAAGGAATGGGAAGATTCTGGTAAAAATAGTAAACATTGACTATGGTTCAATTACGACATAATATATTACAATAAACACAAAAGAGAGCGATAATACAATAATACGTTAGGAAGATAATGTCAAGTCGGTTGATAATATAATACTTACAACTTAAACACTCCTTCGTCTATAAATAAAAATGTCGCTTCATCCGAATATTTCCTTTCCTTTTCAATATTTTCTTTATTTCTATCTTTCTTACCACTTGTTATCATATATTTTTAATATTATAAAAATAAAATAAAATAATAATAATAATTTTCTCCAATATTGGCCATAAACATTTGAACTAATGACATAATAAAGATTAACATTTTCTTTCATCTCTCAAAACTTTGTTTAGTTTAATCTATTTTTCCACATATTTCCTCTCTTTTTCACTGCTATTTTAAAAGCTTATTATTTCTTGCTTATTAGACTCTTTTTCACTTATCTTAGTTTACTTATTTTTATTTATCCTAATATGGAATATCGATTAGTTCTAGAACATATCGAATAGACTTATCATAGACAAATCTGGTATCCACACTTCCAAAAATACGTTTTCTGGGTTTAATTTTTTTCTACTTGAATACTTAGCACTTTAGGTGCTACTCATTTCGACATGAATTTAAATGAGGCGCTGGCATGATGATTTTTTGTCGGTCCACTACTTTCTAATGCATGCACCATTAAAAAATAAATTAAATTGTATTTTCGAAGTAAGAAGAAAAGACAACATAAAATTATAAATACCTTCGAAATCGTAGCACTTTTATAAACTATGAAATGTGTTCTTTATTGAAGTTTACTGAGCAATAATTAAACCTTTAAAAAATAGAGCCAATTGTCAGTTAACTGTAAATTACGTGAATGAAATCGAGTTTTACTATTTTAATATGAAACGATCATGGGGTTTATGATCGTGGAAATTAATCTAAAAATTAGATAATAGTCTACAATTGCGCTAAAAAAACGTGCGTTAACTAACATTCTTAGTTATAAAATGCTAAAGGAAAAATAATAATCTTTTTGTCACGTGTAACAAATCACTTTCGAAATTAATTGTAAAGATTTATTATTCCATTATGTAAAGTCTAGAATATAATATTAGTATTATGCACTATGGAAGATATTTAAAAGAAAATTCAAGAAAGCCTTAGGTCGTTGTTTAAAAATATGCAACACCCTTGTAAAAAATGTCGTAATGTATGATAATATTTGAAATACAAAACCGCTTCGTTGTTTTATTGTGCGGAGTAAATAAAATGTACGAGTGATACTCAGAATTGTCTATTTTCAGTAAATGGTTTTTCAGTTTTAAACAATGAAACATACGCTTCGTTTCAGATTAGATGGATAAGTCGAAAAAATAAAATTAATTGACCAGTTCTGTGTAAAATTTCGGAATTCTGGAAAATAACGTGGCCCAACACGTGTTTCCGGACAGATTTCCTCGTAAGCCGACGAGATTAAATTATTGAATAAATAGGCGAACTTCGACAAGTAATATAGAGTCTCTCTCGTATATATCGAACGTCTGTATTACGTAGTGTGAGAAAGTGGCTTTAACCAGGATATGACTAACCAAAACCTCCCTTCATGGTTCCGGCAATAACCACGTCCGCTTAAATTATGCAGTAAATAAATTATTATAATGCCGGCAAATCGACTCCTTGGAGTAACAAGGTTCCATCTGAAACTGACCCTATTCTGAGATAACAGGTTTTAAAGATTCAAATTATTCTATTTCAATACGTATTTAACTTTATATTGTTTTGAGTATCCAAATACGGTCAGTTGTAGGTTCTTAACTGATTTTGAGTATTATCGAGAACTATTTTAAGTTAGAAATATGAAATCTCGAAAAGTAATTTTATCAGTTGGAACCTTGTTGCGCAATGAATTGATTTCAAATACACGAACAAAGTTCTATTGCCAGTTGGAACCTTGTTCACATACAGTCATTAGGTTTTTGTTGTACTTCTCTCTTATACAATTGTGTTAATATCCACTCTTAGAAAATTTAGATAATCAAACAATAAATAAAATAGATCAATAATTGTATATGAGAGGTGTGGTGATTAATAAATAATCAAAATAAAAAAAGACCCTTAATAATAATAATAATTGTGAAAAACTATGTTCTATAATAATCAGCGAACATAATTAGCACAATATCCTTAATATAGGTAATAATTATTATAAAATAACGGAAGATTTGTTTGGTAATAAAAAACAAAAATAATAAAATGTACCTTAATAATTATGGTAATTAAAATAAAACAACCAAAAATTGTATGCGATGTACAAAGTAAAAAGTGAATTAACAGTATTATTACATGTACATAAGTACCCACGTGTTAAAAAAAAAGTTTGAAACTTTGACAATGATTGGTAATATTTTCGGTCTTCCATGGGCATGGAGTTTGACATATCTTTTATATCTTGATGTTTTTGGTTTAGATACATCTACTTTCGTTTTTCGTTTTAATCAATGTGGAAATGAGAATTGCTAATTCAACGTTTAAACCACTCTTTTCCCTTTTCGATTTATCGCTAATTCTTAAGTTTTCAAAACATTACAGCTGAAGGTATTATTATACCCCTCTTCGTGTAAGATTTGTGTTACCTGAAGTACAGACACTTTTAAAAACGGTATTGATTTAAAATTTTAAAGACACTTGGAAGCACTGCCATACATTTTTTTTAGTTGTGTTCTTCCTCGCCATCTGATATAATTTTAAAATTGGAAGTTTTCCTTCAATCTAAGCCTACTAGCACGTGAATGTTCTTCCTCGCCATCTGATATCATTTTAAAATTAGAAGTTTTCCTTCAATCTTAATCAACTAGTGCGGGAAAGGTCTATTCTATCCAGATTTTTGGAAAAAATGCTCTTCTCATTTAATAATATTTATTAAACTTGGCTAATTTGTAAAGCGTATTTTTTTAAATGTCACCAATAGAGCGCTTAAACGTTTACAACTGGCACGAAAAGTTACTATCATTATTATTGTTGGAGATTTTTTGCGTCATTTAGTAATAAATATCATCCCAAGGGCGCTCAAGCCTTTTTTGACACTTTTATTTTTTTAGATTTGCTAAAGAAAACTGTTTTGTTGGGATTTATTACACTGACTGTTCTGAATTGCAAAAATAAGTTAAGACAGTTGATCAAAACAAACACTTGACAAAACTTTAAACACTATTGCAGCGCCCTTGAGGTGATTTTTCACAAAAACGGCGCTATACAAATCGTCCAAATATTATTATTATTATTATTGGCACAATCCATCATAATACTCATTTCGGTCAGAGACCAAACACGGTTAAAGGATCTCCACACCGTCTTAGAACATTTTCGATGAAGAGGCTTATTACAATTTTAGCAAATTAGCACTGATTAGGTCTCCAAGAACATTTAGCATTTAACGGGACTGTTTTACCACGGGACGAACCGCAGGGGAAAAGGCTAACAGAGGTAGGGCGATTTTGCACTGACATGTTGTGAGCGTTGAGTAGCAGAAAGCGCGGTCACAATCAAACCATTCCACGTCACCCCGACTCATGACCGAGTTGCCCCGCTGAACAGATGATCCTCTCAAGCGTGTTGGACCGTCACATCAATTTCTTACCCGAACTGTGAGAAATTGACGTGAGCTAATCGGAAAATTTTAATGATTTTAGACTGCTGCCACAAAGATGTAACGCGGGGTAAATGGTCTATAGTGTTGTGGTGACATTTATTATTTAAACTGCAAAAACTTTACATCAAATATTGATATTTGGATTTTCACGGACCGTGTTGGCAATAATGGTAACACCGTATTGCTATGACCGAAAGGTACAAAACGACCGATTTTCTTGCTAAGTGTTTTTAGGAAATCAAAACTTCAATAATGGTTTTCGATTAAAAAAAAATATAGTACTTAATATGATTACTATTTAACGGCTTTAAATTATTCCAAGAAGTTGAGGTTATATAATAAAATACGTTTTGTGAAATATTTAAAATTTATTTATTACGTATTTTATGAAAAATACTATTGTCAATCTATAACGTGGACAATTACTTGGATTTGAAAAACTTGAAAACGTTAAGTAACAAGGTAACAACCCAATTTAATAAAAAAAGTTTAATAACCTGTTTTCAAACAACCATATTTGCCATTATTTTAAATGTAGATATTTGAAATGTATTTTTTTTAATATTACACACTGAAAGTTTGTGACTTTTAATTTTTAAATTTTTTTTTTCGAAGAAAGCAAAAACTTGGGGGTGTGACATTGTATATTAAATGATAAAATAAACTTTGTAAAACACCACTTTATTTGAGTTAACCGTCAACCAGATTTTGCTTATCTCAAGCTTCGTCAGGGCTTTTGTTGATGTAAAAGCCCTGACGAACCTTGAGATAAGCGAAACCTGTTTGGCGGTTAAATCAAATAAAGTGATGTTTTACAAAGTTTATTGTTTTATTTAATATAGTTTATTTATTAATTAAATGTTTCACAATGGCGAAGAATTGTTGAAAATTTCTGAATATTTTAATGAAATATTGTTTTTTCAAAAGTTAAGACAATTTGTAATGGTTCTGTTAAGAAGTAAAATATTTTATGTATCTCTGAAAGTTATTTGCAGTGGTTTATTAATTTATGCCAGTAAAATGTAACAATATTTGTTAAATATGGCGTGTTCTCGCGCAAAGAACAAGGAAAACAGAAAAGAGAAATAATAAATAAATAATAAATAGAATCTTTATGAATATGTAATGAAAGTAGTTTTACTTATTACTAATATTTCCCTTTATATTTCGGCAGAAGTAGGTACTTTGTTTTTGTTCTTGTTGGTGATAGAAAAGTTGCATTGCGCTGGACGTTCGTCTGATCGGTATTAGTGAGTGAAAAGATATATTTTCTTATTATTGCTTTACTAGTTGTTACTCGTGAAAAATCAAGACATGTATCTTGACTTGCTTTATTCCACCACTTATAAAAAAAATGTCTAAGAAAAATATATAATTAGGTATGTGATTTATTAGATAGGTAAGGTTTTGGAAAAAAAAGTTAATAAATCAACATCAGTCCCAAATTTGAAAAGTTCCCACTCGTACGTACTCACAAAGCAAATTATTTAAAAATAATTAATAATAAGTTAACGACAAATAGAATAAATTTCAAAAATAAGCTTACGTTTTAATACGGCTAGGAACCCTGTCAGTATGATGGAAAAACTCTTTTGCAAGATTGACTTAAAATAAAAATTGAGAAATCAGAATAGTTCGTTGCTACGTTCGAAAAACTCAGATACAAGACTACCTAGTTGATAAATTAAAGAATACACGATGTAGTATAGTGATTTCTCAAGTGAGTGATAACGCCCCCCCCAGAAGGGCGTGGGAGAGGTCCACGGGGACGAAGGTGGTCTCGAGGAGAAATGGGAGGCAGTGAAGGGCTACCAGAGGGCGGTGAAGGCCTGAAATGAAATGAGGTGAAAGCCATACAAATATTTCAGTAAAATTTTCTCGTGAATTCAAAACAGTCGTACATCGATACATGAATCATGTATATTTACCATTCTACTATTTAAAAAAAAAATGATGCTAACCATGATGTTACAGGTTGCGTAATTAGAGTAAACCCAAACAACGCAAACTTATATATGATTGTGTGTATTGATGCACATGTATATACTTCCCACAAACGACACGACCTTGTCAGACGTCACTGATAAACAGCCTATTGTCTTGAATACGCCTACTTATTGTTATTAGCGAGAAAGGGATAACGATTGTACACTTTGGTCGAATTTGAATAATTGAGTAGATTTTAAAGTATGTAATTTAAATTTATTAAAAATGAACGTTTTTCATTTTTGCTGGAATTTTTTTGCTAAAACCGAATTAAATATTTGAAACATGATTTATGCAAACAATACATCTGTGTTCGAGTCAGCTCTGGCTGCCATACCTTTACACACTCAATGAAAATACATGTAATTTGTTTGTAGGTCACAACATTCTTATTCCACCTTCAAAGAGGTTAGGGTCAATTGAAATCCGCTGTGGCCTTACAGTTGCTCTATCACTTTCCCCCGGAACCTTTTGTATTATCTAAATCTGCTTTCTTAGAAGTAATTCTTTGTTTTCTTTCTATTAGAATTTCATTCGGCGAAGGTTTCATGCTTGAAGTGCTTAGTAGAACGTTTGCTACGAAAGCTAAAAAAGAGTGAACTAATCATATTACGTTGGCTTATTCGTGGTTAATTCCTGAATCGTGAGAACAGTGAGGTTTTATTAACTAAACGCGAAAAATGACCCCTCTGTCAGAGCGGTAAGCTCTTTGAGTACTTTTGCTAGAAGTCACGAGTTTGAAACCCGAGGAGGGAAAACAGTATTTTAACAGGGGTTTTTCTCACTTATAGAAATGAAGAAAATTGAAGTATATTATTTGCACCTCGTTTAGGAGTTGAAGTGATACCACCATTTATAATTGAAACATTATTGAACACCTTTTAGATCATTTTTAAATTCAAACTCGTCTCGTGAACCCTGATTCGTTTGGCGTGGGCAAAAACATGTATACTCGTATAGTACATATAAAATGACGTAACATAAAGTTTATTGCACTTTATTCCAGACTTGAAGAGCGACCACCATTCAGTATCGAAACGTTGCTTATAATTATTTTATGTTTGCTGTTTAGTGACCAGATCTGAATAACCATGTACCTACGTCTCAACTTTTCACTGCCCCATCCTTAAAAAATAATATTAATACCGTACAAGATTCCCAACTGCCCGAAGCCAGCGAGACATTGGAATTCCCAATAGGTGTACGTTGTGAGGATAAAGAGGGTGGGGATAAGAAGGATATGGGGAAATCAAGGTTAGGTGAATATCTGGCTATTCAGATCTGGTCATAAAATACTGCTAAAGCCATTTCAAGCAATGTTTCAATTCGGAACGTTGGTCTTGCATTAGGGCGATACTGGAAGTATCTACCACTTTTCTTCCTGACCCTACTTTCTTCAGCATCACAACTGATTTATGATAACGATCATTATTTTAGATAGTTTTAATTTGTATACAAATTGTGTATTATTTTCTCCTTGTTAGTTAATCTTATTAGCATAATTAATTTAGCATGAAGCGCACTTGAGGTGAAATATCACAAAACTGCGCTATATAAGTTCACTGTTATTATTATTATCACAACACCCCCCGAATGGTGGTGTTAAAGTTTCATTAGCGCAGTTGAACTCTTGTGCGAAAACACATTTTTTAAGTACCTACTGTTTTGCACAATTTTTCACCCAACATAATTTTTACCTACTAAGCTACTAGAATTAGATTACCAATTGCGATTACATAAAAAGGCAAGTATATGTGACTGCAAAATACAATAACCCTTTCTTTACAGGTAAAACGTTAAAAACACAAGACTTTACTATGTATTCGTTAAAATTTAGCTAACATTAAGCACAAATTTTAATGTCTTTATCGGCCCACTTTACTATGACGTAACTCGAAAGACGGGATGAAAAAAATAATGTTTGGGGCACGGCAGTTAAAAGGAGAATAGGGTCGAATTTGCTGTAGCAGGCCTAGTTTTGGAGTGTAATGGCATCTTAAGTTAATCGGTGAGAGGTGGTTGAGTCAAAAAAAGAAAATAAATTTTCTTCAACAAATTTCCGTATTGTTGACATTTTTATCACATTTCATAAAGTTGGAACTTGTTATGACATATTTGGCACTCAGCTTCTGTTTTTATGTTAAATGGCAGCGGTTATTTCGTTCCCGTTTTAAAACCATTGCGAATTTCACAAAAAAATAATTAAATCAATGTCACGTATATATTAAATGGGGACAGTTTCATTATTTTTTGGTTTTTGATGTTTTCATAATGTAGAGTAAGTACTAGAAATTTCCCACTACTCAATTGTTTCAAGACAAAATTTCAATGAAATATAAGTTAATATTGTCTAATTATAATTATAAACATTCCAAATATTCAAAAGAGGAGCGAAACGATATTAAGGGGTTTCCGTGTTATACTTAGAATTTATATGTTGGCATGGTTCTAGTGACTGGAACCCACCGCCCTAGAATTAATTTAGCGATGGACGTTCCCAAAAAATGGGAAAAGACTTCAAAATAGATCCATTTTTTTGCATTCCTTCATGTTCTATCATACATGCACGTTAATATTTCGGGGAAATATAATAACCCTTTATTTACAGGTAGGTGAAGTCAAAATTAAAAGATTCAATGAGTATTCGAAAAAAACAAATCGAGAATTCAGGCTGACGATAAACATAAATCTCGTCTTCGCCGACTCTCGAGCGGCGACTGAAAAAAACGACCTATGGTAAAAAGGCGTGTTGAAAAAACGAATGTTCGCCACAAAGCTTATAGGAAGGGCATAGGGTCGAGTTTGCTGTAGCAAGTCTAAAATGGTTTTCTGCCCTAGGTATTCATTTCAATTCATTCTGATGAGTTCTATAAACTCTTATTTTTTCAGATGAATCTCTCGGAAAGTAACAAATTCATCACATTGAAAAATTAAATCTGGTCCATACCGCTTATGTTACTGCTGGAAAACGATTTGGAAAATTTTGAAACTGTTTTCCGGTAAAAATATGAATGAGAAGGGTCAATTTCAAAAATATTAAATATAGATTACTTACGTCTCGAGTCCATCCTCAGAAAGCCATCTATATTATTTCCAAAAATTCATTAGAATGAATTAAAATGTGAATATCTAGCAAAAAACGCTCGTTTGTGGAGGGTTATGTCTGAAGGATGACTCAATTTTAATTAAAAATTACATTACCTCGATAAAAAATACATTGCTAGCCTAGGCACAGTTTGTTTCTGGGGAAAACAAAAAAAAGTAGACAGCTGTTAACTGAAGCTCAGTTTTTTCCACGTAAGATTTATTGGTAAACGTGACAATTTTTAACTTTTTTTACAACTGGGCTAAAAAAAAGTTTTTAATATTTGTTTAAGCGCTTTTGAATGTAAAATATAGCGTTCGTTCACCCTTACTACAAACGTGTTCTTATGTCATTTTTAATGTCTCTTGCCATTGAAAAAATATCAGACGAAATTTCAAAGCCATTATTAAATTCAAATATAACTAAGCGTTCGCTTGGGTTTGGTTAGTGAAAGCGGTCGATAATTCCCCGGGAGATTTTTAGTTTTTTTTATTTATTTATTTGGAACATTTGACAGAGTGACAACATTACATGCATACTGACAGATACAAAATAAAAGGTAGGTCATCAATCCATTTCCAATATGTTCACATCATGCAATTAGAAATACACTGTATTACACTAATAAAAACAATAGAAAAATAAGTAAAACAACCGTTTATAAAAAGAAATATAAACACAAGTTCAAATTTAGGAAAAACACCAAGGATTCCAACACTTTTCCAAAACATGACAATATACTGATAGGGCGGTAGTTTGAGACGTCATTTGTGTTACCTGATTTGAAAATAGGAGTAATATGGGCTATTTTCCATATTTCGGGAAATGTCCCGGACTTTAGAGATTGGTTATAGATTATGTGTAAAGGATAAGCGAGGTTAGAAGAACAATTTTTGATAAATAACGGCGCAATGTTATCCGGACCGCTGCCCTTGTTACCATCTAGCTTAGTGAGAGAAGCGGCAACTTCATTTAATTGGATTTTGATTTGACATAAAGACGAATTGCTTTCAACAATTTTGTGCACAAAAGAGTCATAAGAATTTATAATTGGGGAGAATACGGATCCAAAATACGTTGAAAACAGTTCAGCTACTTCTTGACCGCCGGATGGTTTTACCTTACTGTGGTAAACAGTACTGGGTAAAATATTAGTTAGCCTTTTCGATTTGATATAAGACCAGAAGTATTTGATGTTAGTGGGAATGGATTCCTCCATTATAACAATATAATCTGTAAAGTTCCTTCATCAAACTTTTTGAACGAGAGCGTAGTAGTGCAAATGTGTTGTAGTCTCTGGGATTGCCAATTTTTTTTAAATTTTAGTCTAAATTTGTCCATTTAGGAGTTTTATAAGTGGACTGTTAAACCACGGTGGATAGTTTTTGTGTTTGGTTTTTTAATTGGTGTATATTTGACGATTATTTCTCATAATTTACTTTATAATAAAGTTAAACTAGTGTTAACATTCAAAACATGAAGATAATTCCAATCCATAGTGGACAAATTAGAAGGAGGTAGGGCGAGAAAGAGATATATTTATTTCGAGTGGGGGATGATGGTCATCTTTGCGGGATAAGGCTGGTGCGGAACTTAGCTTCACGTCAGATACATTGCTAAAAAACAGGTCTAGAGTTCTGTGAGTGTGGTTTTTAATATGGTTGAATTGATGAATCGGCATGCACTATTTCAAGAGGGCTATAACATTAGGACCATACCATTTTCGAAAGACCAGGACAGCGAGAAAACATTAAAATCACCAACAATCAGATTACGTTCGTTTGCTTTACTTTCAAAGCATACTTTTTGATATCTTTCTGAGAAAAGATCGAATGATTGTAGATCCATGTAAGTAGGCAAGTAAACGACACAGATATTTATGACAGATTTAACAAACTCAGTTCCAAATGACACCCAAAGATCTTCAACAGCTGTTTCCGGTAAGGTATTTTTTAAATAAGGGTTTATTTTTTTATGGATGGCATCAATACGCCTCCACCGTCAAGCTTTGCTGATGTTTGGGTATCGCGATCGCGTCGAAAAACACTATATCTGTTATCAAAGATTTCTTCACTTTTAATCGATGAATTGAGCCAAGTCATATAATCAACCGAATAAGGTGGGCTTTTTCTAATTGTCTGTTTTACCGGTTACTGTTTTCCTAACGGAGAGAGTATTTCAGGCAAAATAATATGAGTGTTTTTTTTTGTAAGTAAGAAAATAAAATAAAATAATGCAATTTAAATTATGAAAGCTTCAAAAACTGTTTAATTGATAATTTACTGCTCTTAGAATTATCCCAATTTACATATCATATAATTATAATTCACGAAATACAAACCATTTGTGATCACCCGATTAATTAAATAGCTCGAATCAATTTTTAGGTTTTTTAATTTTATTTTTTAGTCAAAAGTTTTGCTAGGTAATTATGTTTACGCGTGACAGCTGTTTCGCCTTCTGTTAGTTTGATAATGTCCTCAGAAGGCGAAACAGCTATCACCCGTAAAAATAATTACCTAGCAGAACTTTTGACTAAAAATTGTTTTTTAAATTTTGAAATAATAATAATAATTATTGTTTAAATAAAATTAAAGAACATAAAAATTATAATGGTGTTCTACAAAATAATCTTTAAAACAATAAATAAAAGCTCGAATCAAGTTTACACCTCAAATATACGAATAAATAATATCTCTCTAATATTTGATCAAATAACAAACCGAAAGTTTATTCTTCAGACTTGTGTGTTAGGAAAATCTCACAGTGAATATAATTATAATACAATTTTATTTTTAATATCTTATTGGCGCCAACAAAGTTTTGATTGGATGCTTTCTTAAAATAAATTACGGAAAGGTATTGTAAAACGTTGAGTTATATTTGTATTTTATGCAAACAATGTGCTAATTTAAAAAATAATCAAGGTTTTGTTTTCACAGCAAATGTTTTTATTTAATTTTGTTTATTTATAAATTAAATACTTTTAGATGGTAAATTAATTTACATAGTACAGTCCTTCACTGTCAAAAACTTGTTACAAAAAGGGAGTAAGGCGGTACCCGCTGTGAGTTTCGAACTCGTTTCGTCCGACTTCTAGTCGAGCGTTCTACCCACCGGGATGTAAATTCCCAAATAAAAAAAGTCCAGGAGTTGTATCTGGTTTTAGTGATAATTTGAATTTGTAAATTATTTTTGGTTATTTGCACAACATTAGATTACATGAAAGAATATTTGTAAAATAAATGACCAACCATATTTACACGCAGATAATGAACAAACTGGATGGGACGTTCAACAAATCTGTATTATAGGTTCATACTTTGTCCATTCACATTCCATAACAATGTTATCTTATGTTACTCCAACTGACTCAACCCGGCATGACCCGACATAAGTATACAGTCTTGACGACCTCCGCAATCGGGCGGTTAAGATCTTTGACTATGAACCCTGAGGTCACGGGTTCAATTTTCGGCGTGCGTAAATAAATTTGATGTATTTCGTTGTGTGTTATTCTACATTTAGTTGATATAAAATGTCATATAGTATATTTGCGATTTGTTCCATAGTGGTAGATACTCTCAGTATCGCCCTGGTGAAAGAGCACCATTCAGAATCGAAAGGTTGCTTTCCACCTGTAAAAATATGGAAATTTTAAATATAATGTTGGTCGAGTATTTGGGATGTGTACGAAGCAGATATCCTGGACGAACATGTTCCAAACTCCAAGTCTGATAAATTTACAACTACCTCTAACATCGCATTGTCTATTGAATGAATAGAACCTAAATCAAGCTCAGGGTCAGATAAATCTACAACTACCTCTAACATCGCATTGTCCATTAAATTAATGGAACCTAAATCAAGCTCAGGACCAGATAAAACTGCTCCCATATTCCTTAAAAACTCTACAGATAGTGTATATTTTCCACTCTATCTACTATTTAATCCCCGATATTTTTATTTAAAGATTAGAGACATGTATACCATTGTTTATACGGTAAGTTTTAGACAAATTAATTATTCAAAAAATATGTCCTGGTACACACATTACTTTATGGTATTTATACATTTTTGGATGTCAGGGGTGGATGACGAATCAAAACTAATACATACACCCCTAATACAGATTTGTTTAAGTATTCAAACCAAATCTGATCTGATTATATTAATACCCTAAAAAAATTTCTGCCACGTCCGATAAAATATTGCCGACGCATACAAAAGTTTGAAATTTTCTTCCGATTACGTCTGCGATACGATATGCTCACTACGTTTCTTTTGTGAGTGTCGTTACTGAAACAGATTCTAGCCTCCTTTATATCTACACTTCGTCAAGATCGAATAGACCAATGCGACATAGAATATTGATAAAATATAGTGCATGCATAAAAAAGTTTGAAATTTTCTTTCGTTTACGATCTTAGACGATATACTCACTATATGTTCCTTTTGATGAGTGTCGCAACTAAACCAGTAACTAACGCTGCATCTTCAAACGCTGTTTAAAAGAAGATTCTTTCTTTATCTGTACTCAACGCAATGGCGTCCATACGTCCGATCTGACAGTTTACTGGTTCTTCCCAATAAATAGGTTAAAAACGAAAGCAGGTGGAAAACAAACGTGTTAAAGGACAATGTGCTATTATTTGTATCACTACATTGTTTGCGGGTTATGTTTGTTGCTGTTTTAAATCAGTTTATTACCTTACTACATACCCTTTAGTATAATAACGACATCTTTTTAATATGTTTTTTAAACAGTTATGACATTCGAGGTTAGATTTAAAATTTGTTGGATTCTAAAGAATAATCTTAAACTCCGAGACCCTATACCCATATACGATATATACACATATAGATTGTGCTAGGATGGAAAAAGATGAAAACTTAGAAGAGAATGTGGTTATCCAATATGATGAAATTAAGCAATATATCAATTGTCGATATCTAAGCACCCTAGAAGCTGCATGGAGAATTCTGGAAAATCCTTTACATGATCAATCTCACTCAATTTTACTTTTAGCTCTACATTTACCCGATAGTCAGTCTGTTTACTTTGTAGAAGGACGGGAAGAAGAAGCTCTCAGGGAAGCATCTACAAGAAACTCCTCTTTAACAGCGTGGTTCCAATTGAATAACCAACATGTAGAGGGACGCTCTTTTCTATATCAAGACGTACCAAATAAGTATGTGTTTTCAGCTGACAAAAAGTGGACAAGACGACAGCGGGGAGGCAACAAAGTTATTGGACGATTACCTTCGATTTCTCCAAGAAACATAGAACTTTATCATTTAAGACTAATCCTTCTAAAGTGCCTGGAGCTACATCTTTTGAATCTTTGCGAACTGATGCGGCGAGTTAAATGAAGCTAATTGACGACATAGGAGAATGTCGTATTTGATGCCTAAACCTCTCCGGCATCTATTTGTTTTAATATTAATACAATGTATCCCTTCAGATCCGTTACAGTTGTGGAACGATTTAAAAAAATGCATGTAGGAAGATTTTTTCTATCATGATGTTAAAGAAATAGCTATTATTTTTTTGTCTTTTAAACATACAGGGTATGCTTATGAAGGAGAATTCATCTTGCGGAATGCAGGGCTTACCTAAACCCTGTGAAAGTTGCAGTTTCGGACAAGTAACTGATTTTACTGTAATGTCCGAGAACACTTTAGGTGAACTGATGGCTGCAAAACAGAACGACGAACAACGTCAAGCTTACGATTCTATTTTGAATAAGTTTTTTTCGGGTGAAAATGATGACAATAAATGTTTCTTTATCGATGGTCTCGGGGGAATAGGTCAAACGTTCCTTTACGAAACATTGATTCACACCCTAAGAGGTAAAGGTAAAAAAGTTTAATCAGTCGCTTGGACAGGTATTACAGCTCTTTTGCTACCGGGTGGCGTAACGTGTCATACCGCTTTTAATTTACCCCTCAATTTACAGGATAATACAACATGTAAGGTGACATCAAAGAATCCCAAAATTATAACGGAAGCTGATATTATCATATGGGATGAAGCACCGATGGCTCCAGGGGTTGCTTTAGAAGTAACCGTACTGTACGCGATATAATTGGAAATGATTTAGTCGAAGTTGTCGTATTTGGCGGGGACTTTCGACACATACTTCCGGTGTGTCGACGTGCCCCACGATGACAATTAATTGCTTTTGGCCTTAGGAGATGGTAAAGTTCCTCCTGTAGAAGGAACATCAGAATCATCTGAGCTTTTTTCCAATGTCAATATGATTCAATGTATATACGGCGACAGGCATACAGATGCTGATGCTTTATGAATGACTCACCGAACCATATTGTATGTTCATGCAATTAATTAGGATGTACTTTAACGATTAGAAGGACCAATGAACACTTTTCATTCCGTTGATATCATCATTAATGAACAAGGAGATTTAGATGATAATGAGCAACTTCATTTTCCTGTTGAATTATTAAATTCTATGGGAGAGAGAGAAAGCATTTTCTCTTTCATTAATTACTAATAAAATACAATTTATTCTTTGCGTTGTCATGGATGAACGAGATTTATGTTGGAGTGAAGGGTGTTCCTCTCACTGTCTGCGGTGTTCAAAATAATGCATTTGGAATATTAATTACAAGAATATTTTTTTTTTATATGCTTAAATATTTGAAGTAAGCATGCTATACCGTGCATTGGCAGTAGTTACTGTTGTAGTTGTTATTGTCTTACAATAGGGCTAAACCTTATAAATGGTCGCCAACACTTGAATCGAACCAAAAGCCGCCCGCAGGGTTTAGTGGCAAAAACCCGCGGCAGCGGGTTTTTAACTGCTAGTCAAAATGACTGGAGTGAGGTGAAACCGGACTGGTATTTTTTTTTTAAATATGAGAATACATTTTACTGTTGTTTACGGATGCGTACTATTTGTTGGTATATTATTAATGAATCCTCAGTTGTTTTTCTCTACATTTTATTTTTAGCTAAGGGTAGTTTAACAATTTTGGCCTAATAATTCCATTTTTTTTTAAATTCTGCGGTAAATATTTTTACACCAAACAATTTATTCGGGTTTAAGGCTGATTCACACCAACGTCCGGATCCGCTCAGTGACGATATTGTTCCGCATGAAAGCTAATTGATATGGTATGAATATCAATCAAGGAGTATGTGCCAAGACAAAGTTGTGTGGCAGTATATCCTTCTGCCCACCCTGTAAGTATTTTTACAATTCAAAATAATTATTTAACTAACTAAGTAGTTAAATATCACAAGGGTGGGCAGAAGGATATAACTGCTTTGTCTTGGCACATACTCCTTGATTGATATTCATACCATATCAATTGGCTCTCATGCGGAACAATATCGTCACTGAGCGGATCCGGAAGTTGGTGTGAATCTACCATTATTCTTAATTTCGACCACTGTGCGTACTTGAAATGGCAAGAGCTGTGTTTAGTAACCAGATCTGAATAACCCGTTACTTCCCAACCTTTCTCTTCCCTATCTCTTTTTCTTGGAAGAAGAAGTCGAGGACGCCCAATAAAGACATGGCACGATCAAGTAATTCAAATACTTGAATCGGGTCATGTGAAGAGTCAGAATAACAGAAGAGTATGTATGAGACGATGTATGAATGCGAATGAGGCAAGGAGTGTGTGCCAAGGCAGAGTTATATGAGTCCGTACTCTCTGCCTACCCCTGCGGTGAAACGGCGTGATAGTTAGTTATTTAGTTATATTTTTTTCCCTCCTCACTCCCTTTAGCCCGAAAATATACCCCAATTGGGGATGCCATAGTCCTACTGGCTCCGGATAGTTGTGAGCCGCTCGGACTCTTGTGCGGTATTCACATAAAAAAGCCATTTTATTGAACGTGTTGTTTCTGAATGGTGGTATTACACTAGAGGGATACTGAGATTATCTCCCACGTTGGAACGAAAAAAGGCTCCATTCTTTAGACACCTCTCACGGACTTACTCTACGACACCATTTAACTTCCAATAGGGTTTCTAAAAATTGATTATTTTCATAGGCCAAGTGTTTGGGAAGCAAAAGGCAAGCACCCTTGAAGTAACAATATATGGAGGGATAGCTAATTATTTTTACCCAACCTACACAAACTTGCGAAAAAACACTTTCTCCGGGTTTTTACATCGTACACCATAAGAGAGAAAGAGAATGATCTTAAGCTACTGGGCCACCGCGGGACTCCGCCCACATTTTTTATTATGGCACTAAACTTGACACAACTAAACGGTTTATTTGCTTATATGCTATATTTTTATTGATAAAAATACTGTGAAAAAGTGGCTATACGAATAAACAAAAACATTATGTCGACATGTGCTGTGAATGGATATACAAATACCGTAGCCCCAGTCTTAGCCACGCCCTTTTCCAACCGAGTCAGTTACTTCAAGGTAAAAGCTAGTAAAAACTGACTACAGATCGATCTACAGCCATACCTCTTGTATATTATTGCTCTAAGTAAGCACCCAACTGCAAACGCCATATGCTACCTAGAATAGAGCAGAATAATGTGCAGAATAATGTAGCAGAAGGACAGGTCACAATGGATTTTACAGTGCTACTCCTAGCAGCAGAGAAATCAAATCTGTCCAATTTTGTTTAAAGAAAGCCAAACATTCCCGGGTTACAAAAAACTTGACAATATATGAGAACCTCGTACTACCATCATTATAAACGGAAAATGTTGCTTATGCAATGATATAGGACGTAGCTGGTAGAGAATTAACCCTCGATTTGTCCACTCGTCTACTAACGACGCATGTACCAGAAAGAGAGGTCACAGCGGTAGGACCACACTAGCGAGTACACGGCCTGGATACAGGAACCGCATGGCGAGGAGCGTGTGATATTCTGATTGACATTCTGTCTGTGTCGGTACTCGGTAGGGCATACTGAGAGGCGTACGCTCGCAACAGCTGGCCGACTTCAGCCATATACTCGTATAAACAAATACGAGCCGAGAACACTTAAATCGATGCGTGAGTGATTTCAAATAACTTTTGTTTTGCCAAGCGCCAGGAGCAGACTCGCGTACCCACTGCCCACTAGGGGGGTCGTTAATGTGTGAGAGATTTTTTAGTTGTTGGAATATCTATCTCACGCGGTCTCAACGGTTGCGTATATATATTCGATTTTTAAACTTTTTTTAATTCTCAGCTTCAATTACTATTTAAGCCTAGATATGGCAAAAGGAACTCCTTCGGCCATACCTAGACTTGAGCATAGATCAATTATAAATATGATTGATATTCCTGTCCAGGCTAAATTTAACCGGAGACTTTGGTGTCTTATTTTTCTGAGGAACCGACTATTTTCGAAACCGGCTTTTTTGCGAAATTTGAATAAAGCGAAACTTTTGAACTATGATATTGCAGTGACAACAATAAACGATTCAACATTTCGTATGTTACAGCATCTCCCCCCCTCCACACATGAAAATCAAAAAGCTTGGAGCAACCTGTTCCTTGTCCTTAAACCCTTCATCTTTACCCCTTCACAAGTCAATTAGCGTAATTTTGCGAAAAAATCATGAAAACATTCGGCAGTTTAATTACTCGAGTGTGACGTACAGTGGGTTTTAAATGGTTCTGCAAAAAACTTCTAATTGCCGGCTGCTTCCAAAGGTCACACGAAAATGCGTTAAATTCATTCGTGATGTAAATGTAGTTTAAGCCGTAACTATTTATTAAACTTGGGCTATTTAACCAAAAAGAAACGTATGATTTTGAAAACTTGGCCGCTTGTGTAGGGCAACAGTGTGGAATTTTTTTTTTAACATTTTTTAGTATTGGAACGCGGAACTTTTTTGGCTTTTGACGTATGTAAACATGAAATGAAGCTTTGAAGGCCCACCCTGATGCTCACGCCTGGAACTTGATCACATAGGTAAGTACTTATGAAATCGTACGGTCTTGCTGCTGGGAGCTCCATTCTAACCTCTCTTTCTGTTATATGCCAAATTTATGAGGAAGAGGGAGAGGTTACAACAGATCTATCAGCTGTCTGTTTCAAACGGTATTATGTTAAACTTGTTGTTGGTTCCATTATTCCGTGTTTATTTTGCTTGTTTCTTCATCTAGGAAAGGTATAAATGGTACATATGTAAGTCTTAACACGCGGTGTCAAAGATCACAGCGGGATGAGTTTACAAGTAGGAACAGAGGATTGATCATATTCCTTTTTAACATTTCCTATCGATAATTATGTGATTTTTCTTACTAATGGTCAAACTGAAACTTGAGATACACACATTACCAATTTGAAAGATTGTTTCCTACAAACAATAATTAAAATTTCTAATGATGCGATTATTCACTATTATATTGATTCTTTCAAGCTAACAAATGAGATAAAGGCATAATTCGGATTAACGAGATGGTTCTGCAAAATAATATTTTCAAACCGCTTTCAGAAAAAAGGCTTTTTTGTTTGTAATGTCTACGAAAAGTTTTTATTCCGACATTATGTTTTGAAAATAGGGGAAAGATTTTCTTATTTTAACAAAAATATCGGATAAAAATAATTGTTTGAATTTTTCGAGTCACTGCACGCCGCTGTTCTCCGCACAGGAGGCCTCCAGGGAAATAATTTTCCTGATGACCCATGTCATTTTGGAAATATTGTGTGGAGAGTCTTATTGCGGAAAAGATGGAGTAAAACTGGATCTTGAAGAGGCCCATATTGCAGGAGAGAGGAAACACAGACGCCGGAAAATCGTTCAGCCGAGCTGTTTTTCCATACAGATGAGTCGTAGAAGCGACCCGATCTCATGTAATGAATGTCAACCGTGTATAAATGTTGGGCGCGCGGTAGGCGAGTTTCCCCGTCTATACACCGGTTCCGAAAGTATGCAGGCTCATTGGAGCATTTTACATTGAAATACCAGTAGAACAAGGACAGCATCTCCACCTTTGTCTACGCTCCAAAGATTTCAATCCGTTTGTTAAGATAGGAGAATCTATCAAACAAACCGCCCGTTACTGCACAGAGTCAAGGGTTTTTCAGGTATTTAGGGGTTCCAGAGCACAGGTGACTGGGAAATTTAATACTGGGACGCACTTGAGATTTGTACAAGGTCAGCAGTGGTGTACTATTAATGTGTCTGCGGGCCCTGTACTACAGCACGCCCAACTTCTGAGAGGCTAACTTTACTCGGGCTTCGATGGAGCCCCCGTGCGTCAGCTAGTCACTAAACTTTACACCAAGCATGTCAATGGAAGGCTTGTTGGGAAGATTTCTTCCGTTGAAGGAGACTAAATTGTTATTACTATCTTTTTTAGTCATAATTAGAAATAATTTGGTTTTTGAAACATTAAATTCGATGAGGTTATTCTTACCCCAAGAGGAAATTCTCTCGAGGTGACCGTGCATTATTTGCTTTAAAGCCCTCCGAGCTGTTGTAGTTTCTATACCCTTCTAGCACAAACGTCTACTGAAAACTTTACAGAAAGTTATATTGTAATTGTTAAATCAAAGAGACAACTTAAGTAAAGCCGTTTCAAATCTATGATGCTTTCGCAATTTCGGAGTGTTCTATTTGAGGCAATCAGCAGTGATGCAGGGGGAAATTTAAAGTTGGTCTTTTGAAGTCAAGAAATATGATTGCGAGTAGACTCTTGAGCAATTCTCCTTTCTCCGCTCCTGCCAAAAACCAAATTTCATAAAGCGGAATATAAACATAATAATTTACATTTGTATTATGTTCTATCAGCGACAGCCGCCATGTTTGACTAAACATAAATGCAAATAATGTGGAATCTTCTCGATGATGAAAACCGCCATTGTATTTTTCCAGTCGAAGTAAACAGGAGGCATAAGGAACTGATCACTTGAAGCAATTTCATACATCTGAGCTCCATTCTCCAAACGCAAATACTTCAGCGAATTTGACATGAGTTCCGCGAGTCATCGCTCCCCTACTGTTTGGGTTGAGGCAGGAGTATTCAACCCACGGCACTTGACAGCAAATAATAATATGTTGTAAAATATCATCTCAAAGGCGCTTTAAGAGGTTAGAAAATGACTCAACCTAGTATTGAAAAACAGATTATTTCACAGAAATATTTGGCGAGAACAAAGAAAATACGTCACAAATGTATGAGAGTTCGAACGATGCCAATGCTTCTACCACTAGAGGCGCTACAAGTGTCGGTTTCGCTAAATCAGCCTAATTGCCGAGAAACATGTGTATAACTTTACTCTGTTTTTGAGTATGAACAGTAAAATTGGAACAATAAGTTTAGACGAGCAATTTAAGAACTCACCGAAGTTTGTAACTACTCACAAAAAACATATCCCATTAGTTTATTTTTTTAAAATACACTATCACTTAATTACATTTACTATATCGTGATATTATTTATTTACAGCTGAATCACGGAAATCAAGGGATGTGACTTGTCTTGCCATGGAAAAATATTAGTTTTTTTAAATATAGAATTATGTCTGCTTAAATACATTACAGGTAGATATACTCGTACTTTCTCACTTTTTTTGGATTTTAATATATTTTTTATTAGTATGATAATTTTTTGAAAATTTTGTATGATCAGTTCCAATTTTGAAAAATTCACACCCTTACGTACGTACGTACTCTCCTCAAAGGAAATTGTGTTGTTTACTTCTTCTGTATGGTCCAGGAAAGCCAAATGTTTTCAGTCCATGGGGTAAGAGATGTGAATATACACCTACGTTTGAAGATATTATTTATCCAAGGACTTGTTTACTTAATATTTATTGTTTATGGCAACAAGGAAGGCAAACGTTTATTATAGAGCAATAATAAACAATGTTATTCTGCCACGATGCAAGATACAACGTTTCTGCGAATTACACGGTGATAAGATGGAAACATAATGTATTTTTGAAATAAATACTTTCTTTGAGATCGTTCTGTTGAGAAATGAAAATGTTAGGCGTTCCTTGAAATGATTTTATCCATGTTTAATATATAAATTTGAATAGCCAATTACTTCAACATTTTTCCCTCCCCTTCTCCTTCTTTTTCCATTTTATTATGTATCACATCGTTCCGCACAGCATAGTCCCAGGCTGTCATTCAAAGAGTTTCGAAGGGTTTAAAGAATCTCTATCGTCGCAAAATTATTATTGAGGCGAACAACGCATACTTACGTGTATTGGTGCATATGTATAAACTTCCGACAACGATATCCTTGTGAAAAGTCACTGATAAACAGTATTTTGTCTTGCTTACGCCTACTAACTGTTTTTAGTGAAAAGAGGTCAACATGTGTCCACTTTGATCGTTTCAATATTAGACTTTTCTATTTTACAGTTTTTCTCGATTTTAAGTATTTACGATGAACGATTTTGAATATTCAAAAAGTTTTACAGTGCGTTCTTTTTATTCATAAGTTAGGAATGAAATTAAGTAGAAAGATTTTTAATGATTTGATAATACCAAATTTTAAACTTTATTCTAAAATAGAATTCCACCACGTTTCAAAATTAGAAATAACAGAAAAATTAACTTTTTAAAAGTTCATTGGATTTTTTCCCCGAAGCGGTTCTCGAAGTCCTATATCCTACCCCTCTTACTTATAAACGAGGTTTTTATTTTATTTATTTTTTTATATGAATACCGCACAAGAGTCTCAACTGCTCTCAACCGTATAGAGCCAGAGAGACTATGGCATCCCCAAATAGGGTATGTTGTGAGGCTGAAGGTAGTGGGGAGGGGAAAGAGATTGGGAAGAGGAAGGTTGGGAAGTACCTGGCTATTCAGATCTGGTCACCAAACACGGCTAAAGCCATTTCAAGTAACGTTTCAATTCTGAATGGTGGTCTTTCACCAGGGCGATACTTAGAGTATCTACCACTCTAAGTATCGCCCTGTAAATGTTATGTGTAAATGTTACGCGTGTTATAAGGTCGGACTAGCGATAAACTCGCTTTATAACCACGGCTTATCTGTCTAATTTAATGGTGTACGTCCAGTGTAACTAAACCAACGCTAAGTCGGCGCGTAAAAATCTAATAAGTAAGACGGTACAGGTATATAATTAATGGTGAATTTTCAACCCACGTAAATAGCATCAAAGATCTCGGGGTGGTTTTTGATCCCAGACTAAGCTTTCGAGTCATATGGTGCAGCTTTCTTCAACTCGCTACCAACTTATTGGTTTTATCATCAGAGTCAGAAAGAATTTAGTAGTACTACGATCACAGCTCTAGCCATTAAGGTGCCTAGGAGCAAGTTGGAGTACGCTTCTTCTGTCTGGGCTCCGCATCAGAGCAAATATATAAATATGCCGGAATAGATTTTTTCAAATCCTCAGTTTTGTGTACCTTCACACGTTCGCACAGAATATCCTGAATAAGTTCATACATCACATGGAATTACTCAAGGAGAGAAATTATCAAAGCTTAGAGATTAGTGGTTTATCGTAGTGATGGTTTCATGATAATATACTAAAATTATACATTATTTAATTGAGTGTATACCTTTAAGCTACTAATGACTAAAATGAAATTAACATTTTTTTTTTTTCTTACGAATTTATGTTTTTTTTAAATATTATTAATGTGTGTATCACAACTTGTATTTTATTATTTTGTAACTATTTATTATTTTCTATTATGGAATGTATTGCATTGCACTACTCCTGCATACCTTCTGGAATAAAATTTTATTATTAATGCTTGTTCGTGCCTGAAAACTGCGGCCGCAGTAGAAACCATGCCATCCTTAGTCGGACAGATTTTTTGACAAATAGTATGACAAGAGGTATGAATCCACTAAACATCTATAATAATAATAAATTTTTTTTGGATAATTTGAATAGCGCCGTTTTTTGAGAAAAATCACTTCAAAGGCTATATACATACATGTTATAGTATATATATATATATATATATATATATATATATATATATATATATATATATATATATATATATATATATATATATATATATATATATATATATATATATTAATACATATATATAAATATAATATATAGTATATTATATTATATTATATATTATCTATATACATACTCGTTTATAGATAATCTCGCAATATAAAAAAAAGTACAAATTAAAAAAAAATGTAATTCCCATTGTACTGTCATTAAATTTAATACCTTTTAGTTGTATCATTATTAAAAATAAAAACTTAAGTAAATTAATAAAACGACAAAATGATTTGATTCTTAAAAACTAACTGTTTTGGATTTTGGTCGACTTCACTGCATAAGCCTACTTTGGATAGTAAGATTCTTGTGGGATACTAAATGAAAAAAAAAACTCCCGACAGTGGTTTTTCCTTCCAACCTTGTCATAAAAGTGGAAAAAACTGTGGAGTTCTACAAAAGCACAAAAAATAAAATGACTACTCGTAGTTTCATTATTAAACTTTCCTATAAATTAAAATATAAAATTAAATTTTCCCATGAGTCTCTTCTTGATTAAAATATAAATTTAAATTTTCCTATTAGTCTCTTCTTGATGTATTTTTTCGCTTGTTGCCTCTTCTTTTGTGCTTCCTATTTGATATTTGTAAGTCTTTATAAAAATATAATTTCTTTTTGTTTTATAATGTTGCCCTTCCCGGAATGAGTTTTTTTTTAACTCCTTGGGATTAATATACCAAATGTATTTTGTATGTTAATATTTTAATAAAAAATAAAAAATAAAACTGTTGCCTAATTAAATTAAATGTACGCAGGCAGTATGTATACGAGTCGATAACATCTTTGACTGTGTCAAGCAATCAAAATTTCTCTACGGGTACAGTTATGAAGTTTCTTAATTTGAAATTCCTGCAAAAAATCACAATAACTACGGATATATTGAGATACAGATACTCTGAACAAATATTGAATTACGACAATATTTATGTGGGCGTAATGTAAGGCGGAATATCGTAATCTGAGTTAAGCATACAACGTTCTCTTAGTTAGGTACATATCTTAGAAGCGATAATTAGATGAGTTTAAATATAAAATGAAATGGAATTTTACTGAAACAAAGGATATAATAACATATGATACGATTCTGTATTTGAAGAACATAATAAAGAAGGAGCGGTGTACCGTGCTCACTTTGTTAGAGCTAATTTCCTACTCATCCCTTTCTTCCTTTCGTACTAATTCCGGATTTATTTTCGGAACTAAAAAGGAAAAAAACGCATCAAAAATAATAAAATCCCCTTTTTATGCCTAATTTTTTATTCCATAGACGTTTGTAGAACATGGAAAACACCAGAAAATGTTTTGTAAAAAGTCGCCAACGGCTTATTTTTTCTACGAACGAACTTCCGTAGGTAAACAATAATTGACAGATTTATTTTTAATTTTGATGTCTTATTAAAAATAATGCCAAAAAAGAGTAAGTGGGATGTTAATTCAATTAGAAAATAAAACATAAAATGAATATTTTGATGAAGTATAATAGTATTCTTTGGAAACCGTTTGAGATTTTATATAAATATGGTGTTTAAAAATATATTCATTTATTTAATCTACTAATGATAACAGAAAATCTAATATTTTGTTGCTAACATGTTGGTAATCGTTTGTTTGAAGTAAATTATGGAGGTCAAAGTCACAAATGCAAGTATTCTTTACGTTTCTCGTTTATTATTCTCACATTATATTTTTTCCACAATACAACATTTTAAAACTCAACCAATCGCAAACCATTATTCTTAACTCCCCATTCTCAAACAAACTTTAGTTTACCCCCATTGATTTGTTTGTCAAAACTTTTACTTTGCTTCTGTTCAGTACACAAATGAAACACATTCAAATACAAAATAAAATCTTTCAAGAAAATGATCCTATTCCGTTCAACTACCGTAGGGCTCTACTTTTCCCCTCAAGAGTTTACCTTGCTCCGTTTGAAAAAAGTTTTTTGTTGAATTTTTTTATCACATTTCATAAAGTGGCACTTGTTGTGACATATTTGGCTCTCAGCTTCCCTTTTTATATAATCAGAGGCTTTTCGCCTAAAATCTAGACTCAGTTTTAACCAGCTTGGGTTTATGAGTGGAAAATCGACTTCAACTAATCTAATCGCATTTACGGAATTCTCGCAAGAAAATATGAATCAGCGTGTACAAGTAGACGCAATATAACATAATATATGGTTTACAGCAAAGCAACAACTTATCATGCAAGCTTACACAAATCGACGTACACGGTGACCTTCTCAGGTGGCTCTCGTCCTATGTACGAGTATATGTTATGCATCAACCCGCAGTTAAGTCGTATTTATAGGCGGCTATAAATTGGACTGGGTAACCGTTCGTGTGGCGTACCTCAAGGATCCTTATTGGAACCATTTATTTTTAATATGTACCTAACATAAGCCAATACTCCTCTGAACTCCAACTCATTACTTTATGCCGATGGTATTTTATGTTTGAAGATCTACTGAGGATTGTAATAACACCCAGGAGGACCTTAACCATCTTATTTTTTGTTGTTCACAGCATAACCTAAAAAAACAATATAAATAAGTGCTCCGTCGATAATTTCACTCGAAATAAAATTGTTACATTACTAATGATTACGCTCTAAACAACTCATTACTAATTAGTAAAACAAAAGCCATTGATGTGGGAGTGGCATTGGAATCGATTCCCCCCATCCACCCAACTCCTTCCCTATCACCATCCCATTCCTACTTCGTATATTGTATCTTTTAATTATAATTTCAAGAGGAAATCTTTAATTGGTTACATTTATTTTATTTATTGAATTTAGGTGGTTATTATAACTGTTTAACTGTTGGTGTCCCAAATAAATAAATAAATAAAATAATTATCTTAAAAAAAAATGGCCAATGCAACGGATATTTCTTAACCATTTGAAAACCCTTGCAGACCAGGATAAAACTTAAAAGTAAAAAATAAATAAAACCTCAGTATATTGGTATAGATCAGTGATTCAATATTTTTGAGATGCTGTTTTGAACCGCCAGTGCTCACGCTATAGATGAAAAAAGATTAGCTACGAATTGAAAAAGTTTTGAATAAAAATTAAACTTTTTTCTAGTTAAGACATTGAAGTTTTGATGATTGAAAATTGGAACGTATTAGTAGGTATATGTATAGTCAATCAGTCGTTACGGTGGATCAAATAGATTTTGCATTAAGTACGCCAATAGCGGTAGATTACCGCCTGTAGTAGGCGGTTTAATGCTTACTCTAAATGTTCCACGTTCTCGTACGAAAATACATTACATAAATATCAGATCTTTTTAATTGGGTTCTTAGTGAATAAAAAATCGTTTTTATGAGTGTTACCTCTTGGAGTTTCGCGGTACTACCCTTGTACTACTACACGGTGTATTATCACATTAAAGTAAGTTACTGAGAAAAATGTGTAAAGAAATTACTTACTTTATTCTTGTAGTATAATATTTATAATAAATAACATTGTCAAATTAATCATATCATCGTTATCGGTAATATTATTAAATATTCATTCATTTCACAGCAAATCATTCATGATAAAAGTATATTAACACAACACAAATAACATTTAGATACGAGCGAACTATTTCTAAATGTCAAACAGAGGGAAAATAATGTTTTTTCCGTTTTATTATTTCATCGATGGTAAATTGAACAAACAAATTGAAATAAAGTTTATTTTGAAAGCATTCATTGTATATTATTGATATTGGGTTGAAAGCAAATTAGTAGCTTGAAAGTGTGGCACAGTGGCGTTCATTTCATCATTCCGCCAATATACTCGTACACAATATTTGACGTGCATTTGGCAAAATGGCGTGCCAAAAAGATGATTCCGATTTTCCCAAACATAATTGCAATTTTTATACTTGATTATACATAGTTAAAAAACTGTATGGACAGAAGCTATCGGGAAATTACCTTTTCGGGAAAGGGACAACTTATTTTTAGTATTTTTGAGAGACGAATAATAAAATTTTTAAAAAACCTGTCACGAAAATATCAATGTATTTTTCAAATATATACTATACTTGCCGCTCCTTTCAAAATGGTGGGTACTCCCAATATCGTCAAAAACCGTGTTTAGTGATCAGATATGAATAGCTAGGTTCTTCCAAACCTTCCTCTTCCACATCTCCGTCTATCCCACTTCCTTCAGCGTATCATACCCCAATCGGGGATACCAAAGTCCCATTGGCTTCAGAGAGTTAAGACTCTCGAACAGTAAAAATAAATTTAAAAAACAAAACCCTGTGGAAAACATCGTTTTCCTATCCAGTTGAACAACACGTAAATACACGAGCTGTGTAATAATGTTAAATAATTTATAAACCATGAAGTATTAACCAAGCCCAAACAAAAGCATACATGTGTAAACATAATTTTTTGACGAAGCGCGCCATGGGAACCGAAATATGGTATAAAGTGATATTAATTTGTATTTTGGTCATTACGTGTTAATCCAACAAACAACCGTATGCTTAAAGATATATTTGTCTTTTTCTATATCCCCACATGGCCAGAAAAAGGTAGTCTCGGAAAGAGACCTGATATCCTACTTTGATGTACTTTGGTGAAGATGTGTAGATTTTAAGGGCTGTGATAAACAAGTTTTTTTTCAGTAAGAAAATACATTAACTATGTAACACAAGAATTGAAAAAATATTTTATCCAACTAATACAGTGAAACTTGTTTATAATTAACTATACACAATTTCCTTTGTGAGTGAGTACGTACGTACCTATAGGTACAATTGTAAACTGTTCAAATTTGGAGCTGATTTTAATTGAAATTATCTAATTTAATTTAATCTACCTTCCTAATTAAGTACCTACCTATAATGTATTTCAGCAGACATTATTCTGTATTTGAAATGGGCGAATTGAAGCAAATAATATTTTTTCTTGGAAAGTCAAGTTACATCCCGTGATTTTTCTCAGATAACAACTAATTTACCAATATTTCTCTAGCTATCGTGTTGTTCAGGTTAACTTTATTATCCTTATGTTAAAATTATTTGTATTTTTCATGTCACTACCGCACATGGCTACCCGGAGCCAGTCGGACTATATCATCCCTAATAATTTAGGATATCTTGAGAGACTGAAGAAAGTGAGAGGGGAAGGAGATGGGCAAGAGGAAGATTTGTACCTCGCTATTCAACTCTTGTCACTAAGCTCGACTATGCCTTTCCAAGCAACGTTTAGATTCTGTTTGGTGGTATTTCACCAGGGCTTCTAGTCTCTGGAAAGTGCCGCATATTTATATATATGTATAATATATGTATATTTATACTATATTATGTTATGTGAAATAACATAATTATAAAAGGTATTTGCACACGCCGGGATTTGAACCCGTGACCGTTGGATTCGTAGTCGAACGCTTTAACCATCGACCACGGTATTTGTATAAAAGCGACTGTACAACAAATACAATAAGAGCTATGCTTGCTACCGCAAATAACCTAACTAACCCTGAAGATACGGATTTGAATAAACGTTCTAAAGGCGCCACGAGGCTCCGGAACATTCACAAGTTGCATTAAAACAAACAAGATACAAATATAAACTACATAAATCTTTGTAATTGTATATAAGCAATAATAGTAGGTATAACTTAGTGAATTTAAACTTCCAGTAGTGACCAAAAAGTCAAAAGCAGTCATGATGCATTTATTCTTTAGAACCTTTTTATGCGTGCATTTCTTTATTTACGATTTTTCAAATAATCTCTATGCTTCTGAGTTTCGTTTTAATGCATCTATGTGCCTTTTCTGTTGTACTCATTTTTAAAATGTGTATGTCTCTGTAATTGTTTTTATGATTTTGTCCTTACCGGAATTGGGTTTTTTACTCATTGGGAAAGCGCAATGTTTAAAAATCAATCTTCCACGGGACACTCATGTCAGTGACATTAATTCAAATACTGGCATCCTTCCAATCAAGATCCTCCCCAAATATGAAATTACAAACACCATTCTACAAATTACTCAGCAAACAACGCACACTAACATTAAACCCCTTTACAATCAAGACATCCACCAACATAACACACGAAATAACAATAAAATTCACATTCCACTTACACACACCACAAAGTATGGGATAAAATCTTTGGAATACATTGCCTATACATTATATAACTCGCTTCCAGATAAATATATAAATAGTCAACTTAATGAAAAATTCCAAAATAATGCTTTAAAAGAATATATTTTTTAATTCATTTAAAGATGAAAATACCTAATTTCGAAATCAGTTTTCTTTTCCCGGTAGCGTAAAAACATCATCATTTACTGTACTTCAGAGTTTTATTTTTTCTCCTTTGTTTCTATTTATAATTTTGTATCTTATATTAATACTAAGTACCTAATTATTTTTTTTACACTGTATTTCTTATTATATTATATTGTTTGATTTATGTTAGTTTGATCTCTGTATTCTGCTGTAACTCATATTCTGCGTATATCTTTAATTTCCAATGTCCCAAAGTGAGTTGTTATAACTCATCGGGATTGCTTTATATGTTAGCAAGATATTAATAATAAATAAATAAATTATATATATAAATATTTATTTTTTTTTTTTAAATAAAAAGTGATAATATGCCATTTTTTGTTCCGAGAGTTTTTGCTAATTCAGAAGACTGATTTTCTATTTTACGCTAAATATAAAATTTAAAAAAATTTCTACGTAAATTTTTTTTAATTTCTGTTTTTCAAAAACAAAGTCAACATTAAATTTCAGATGTTTTTTTGACAAACTATTTCCATGTTTTATCAAATAATTCACATTATTATAAATTTTTCTAGTATGACTCTTTGGGAAGTATTCATTTTTGTTACAACGTTACTGGTTGGAAGTCCACGTTTGCGCTCCAAAAGTGAATACTGGAAGGATTTATCTAAATACAATACAAGCGCTCGGAGCTGTTCAAGGATCTCCCCGTGTTTGGGATGTGGCTAAGTTTTGCTGAAGACTAGTTTGGATGTGGCTAATTTTCTTCTTCTACCAACTCTGGTCTGGTTTTTTAATTCTATTTTCAGAATGTGACTGAATTCTTCCTACCCCATTCTAATGAAGTGGTGAAGGACTTGTAGCTGGCTGAACTCGAGACACTTGGGTGCAAACTCGCCGCTTTGGACCACTCGGCTACAAACAGGACAAGATATTTTACGCGTTTTCTTAAAAAAATCTTTTGACAAGTCATTTATATGTTTTAACGCAAAAAAAATGTTACAAATGATTTGCTTATATTAGATAATAATTAACAAGTATTAATAAATAATTTACGGATTTTAAGAAATATCGAAACATATTTCCTACAGCAGGAATGTTCTGGAAATAGAAGTGTTATCATTAGAAGCATTGAAAACAACAATGGAGTAATATTTTATAGAACGCGGTGCAACTTTTATGACCCCAACACACTCATTAAATGATAGCGGTTATCATCATTCAAACTAGAAGCAATTCAAAAGTAGCACGAAAAATAGCTCCCCACTTAGCACTTACATAAAAATAAATTAAATTAAACAATAACTACGAGTAATATCAAAAAAATATTGTAATATTAAGAGCTCATAGATTTTGAATATGCCCAAGATTCATTGGAGCAGCATATTAGCACAAAAGTAATATTCGTTACGTTTTGTTTCATTCGCGTTTTTTTAATTAAAAAAATGCTGACTAGTTTCGTCTCAGCGTGACATCTTGTTAAAAAGTTATTGAATTATCCATATATTATAATGCCAAACCACAAAGTGATTGCTTTCTTTGAAAATTTAAAACTACATACTACTTTTTGAAAGTGTTGTACGAACGTACGATATATATTGCATTGGAATTGCCCCCCTTTATGGATATAACTTTAGAACAAAAGTTGCATTTGGCCTGGTAAACCCTAACTTCCTTAAAATAAGCTCATATTTCACTTTTCTTTCTCGTTGAACGGCCAGCCATAATTGTAGGTAGAGATTGAAAGGTATGTATTGTAAGCGATTTTATTTCCACAGTTTAAATATACCGAGCCCTTCCCGGCAAAAGATCGTAAGCGTAAAAAATGCATTGTTCAGGAGGTTTTTTTTCAAATATCTAAGTTTGTGTCTGGTAAATTAATTTAAAACTAATAACGTGTGTATATTATTTTGTTACCTATAATACAGATTGATGAAAACTTGATAATTGTCTCACATTTAAGTACTTTTGGCTCTTACGATGTTTTGTCGCGCCCAATTAAGTTCCATGCCGGGAAGGGCTCGTCCTGGCCAAAGATCGTGAGCGTAAAAATTTCATTTTGCAAGTAGAGGTGTTTTTTTTAAATATCTAAGGTAATGTTTTTTTTTTAATTTTCGCTTCTATAAACTGATCCCAATTATACTCACGCACTGACTTTGCCTATGTGGGTTTTTTTTGTTTATGTATAAGTTTTTTTTTTTTTTGGTTATACAATTTTTTTCTAGTTTTATTAACAATTTTGCTCTCTGTACCATGTTTTTTCATAAAATTGATGTAATAATAAAAAAAATTAAAAAAAAAACGGTGGTTTGGCGCGTTTTTTTAATTTTTTTTATATGAATACCGCACAAGAGTCTCAACTGCTCCCAACCGTCTAGAGCCAGTGAGACTATGGCATCCCTAAATAGGGTATGTTGTGAGGCTGAAGGAAGTGGGGAGGGGAAGGAGATTGGGAAGAGGAAGGTTGGGATGTACCTGGCTATTCAGATCTGGTCACCAAACACGGCCAAAGCCATTTCAAGCAACTTTTCGATTCTGAATGGTGGTCTTTCACCAGGGCGATACTTAGAGTATCTACCACTCTGGAACGTGCCGCAAATATACTTTTATTATTTTCATATTAATTAAACGTGTTATGACACATATTAATTAAATAAAAGTTATTGGCGCACGCCGGGTTTGAACCCGCGACCTTTGGATTCGTAGTCGAGCGTCTTACCACTCGACCATGGAGGCCGTCAAGCCGTTTGACCTCAACACGGTAATAAAAGTATGTCTAATAATAGGCCATTGCTGAAAACCGCCACGCGCCTCATTTCCCTCCAATGTACTGAGGGGAAACAGATTCCACCTGTCTTTGGTAGTCGGTACACTCAGTTTCATGTTTAAAAGGAACACCAAGACTGTTTTTTCAATTAAAATTTCATTCTTCTTCTTGTTCTTTCGTTTATTTTGTTTTTCTATTTTTATTATTTTTTTTTTATTTTTATTTTCATTTTTATTATTGTTCTTCTTTTTTGTGTTTGTGCTTTTTATTCTTCTCGTTCTTCTTGTTTTTCATGTTCTTCTAGGTGTCATTGTTCTTCTTTTTTTCTTCTTGTTTTCCTTGCACAATCTTCACCCGGATACCGCAGCTAGGAATAATTTGGTGGAGTTGCAATCGCACCAGCCTCGTAGATGTTGAAGCAATGAGGTGCGGCGTCTTTCTGTATTACGTCTTTTATCAATCTTTCCCTGCACTACGTCAGCAGCGTAACGAGAAGTTCGTCGCTCTTCGTGATATAATACGCATGTCTTCAGCACAGGGGCCAATACTCCATTATTTCTGTTCTACCTGTACCTTGTATAATATTATACCTTTACTTTTGTTTAACTTTTACTGAATTACTTATTAACTACTATTGTTAAATATACTTATGATGTAGCCACGCATGTATGTATGTTTTGGGCATCATGCCTGTTATATGTACCTAAATAAAATAAAATATCTATAATAGTACAATTCACAACTTTAAACTATTCGTTGAAGAACGTCGATATTAGTCACCGGGGTATTTTGAAGATGCGCCTGTGTATCCACATGTTGAAAGCGTCATCTTTCTTGCCAGTTTGTCTTAGCGTTCAAGTTTCCATAGCATACAGAATAATGGCTAGCGTAATATAATTATAATAGGTATATGTAATAGATTTTCAAAACCAGTTATTGGTCACGGTCATAGAATTTTTTTTTGCATAATATCAATGCAAACCCTCACTCTTTAATATGGATCATATTTGTCGTTAACTTAATTACTAAGCAGAAGGTATTCGTGACACAATTTAATTTTTAAAAATGTTGTAATAAGTTTAAAAAAATGCTCCTTTCTTGTTTTTTTAAATAATATAATAACCTAAAAGTATTTAACAAACTTTAGGAAAATACTTTGAATGTATAATACACTAGCCGAATTTCTGGCAGAGGAATTTTAATAAACCATTTATAAATCTGGAAAATAATTTAGGCCTGTAGAAATTCTTTGGATTATTGAAATTCGAAGATTTTTTTTTAATATTCAACGATTTGTAAGATTTCGATCTTGAAATCTGGTTAGAAAATATAATATTACTTAAGGTATTTATTTAAAATCATTTTTTGTTTACTTGTAGATTTCTTAGCCAAAGAATTCCTTTGAAGATTTATTTCAATAGTTAAATTTATTTCTAAGGATATAATTAAAAAAAATGGTAAAAAGCGGGTTTAAAAAATCTTATTTTTAAATGGTGTGATAAGAGATTGTAAAAAATCTGAAATTTAAAATAACACACCACTCTTAAAACAAATTTGTGAGGGGCGTTCCCGGAAAATAAAGCCGTGGAGACTTAAAAAAAAAAAAAAATTAATTTGCTTTTGTTCATATCATATCGTACACGTTCTATCAAGTTGAAAAAATACAATAACTTTTAATATACAGATGGGTGAAGTCTAAATGTTTAAAAAAGTCTTAGATATACGCTGACGTGACGCACGATTAGATTGATTTATTGGACCACTGTCGGGCGACGTCAGAATTAAAAACAACGTAGTCATATTAAGACGTAAAAATGTAGTTATCATGTAGTTTTTTTTTATGTAAATTTCTCTTGTTCTCAAATGAGTTGTTATAACTCATCGGGACTGCTATGAAGCAAGATATAAAAAAAAATATCTGCGTATCGTATGTATACTTTCTGATAGTTGATTCTGTAGAAATAAAAAGAGTTTTCACCTTGGCAAGTCAAGTTACGTCTCGTCATTTTTTAAGCGTAACAACTATTTATAAGTTATTTTTAACAAAGTTTTGCTTACCGACACCAAGCTAGCATTCATTTATCTTCGCACTATTCAAATGATTCCGTTCTGAAATCTATTTCAGAATTTACATCGCTCATTCTGGAATCGAATGGCGATATTCTACGCCTGAGTGTGATGAAGTTTAATGCCTTTTCCAGAAATTGATCACTTTGTATAAAAGGGATTAACTCGCGGTTAACCCGAGACCTGTACATAAACACCCAGCCAAAGAAAACCAATGGAAGGCGAACCTAAATACTCGTTTTGCGACTTTGAAAATGTTAATTACTTTTCTAGGTATTTTAGCGCGGAGCTTTCATTGCTTGCTTAGCATCAATATTGGTGGTTTCTAAGAAGATACATTTGTTTTAACACTTGAGGGTTTTAGTGTATTTACTTATTTATTGAATACAAAATGGCCAATATTCCCCCTTTTAAACTGCTATTTTTCTGTTGAAATTCTTGAAATGTTATTAATTTATTTTAATTTTTACTCCATCAGGACTGGGTGGATACAGACCCAGTTCTATGTAGGCGTAATTAAAGCAGTCCGCTCCAGGCAGCGGATTGCCAAGGCGCTCACAATGCCCAATTACAGTTCTCAGTGCATCGGCGCCGGTTTCTGAGCTCATTCATTAAAAATATCTTTAAAAATCTACCCCCACATTTAAAAAAATTATATGTTTGTAAGTAGGTGCAATGCGTTCTAGGCGGCAATCGAACTCGTGATTTTACGATCGGCGACGGCGCGGGTAAATTTCGAACCACTCGTTTCATACTTCAGCTTTGGTTTGCACTAGTGTGAAAAGGAGACAAACTTATGCAGAAATAGCAGTCCAAAATAAGACAGTTATAGCCTCTAGGGCGCAATGGAATTTTAATGAAAGAATAAGACAGTGCTATATGAATTTATATTGTTGTCTCATTCTTCCATGTTAACTTTTAATACCGTTTTTTACCCACAACATGAATACGCGCGAGTTAGATACGTATTTACAATGAACGCAAATCTAATTTTTGTTTAATGAAATAAATATTAATTTATGAAATGAATCAGTTAAGTTACCTAGCTACTTGCTTGTTTTAAATGGATTATTTTCGTTGGATTTTGTGACGTTTGACGGTTTGACATTGCTTTGCGTTCTTTGCGTATTTTGTTTTGATTAAGAAAACACGGATTATTATTTATTGGAAATACACATTAACTGTCAATACACATTCTTCAAATACTAAGTTTGGAGATCGCGCTGCAGGAGTTTCGGGGCCGAAGGCTTGGAATGAACTCCCTCCGGAACTAAGATGTATAACGAGTCCAACAGAATTTCGGTCCTTACTTACCTTTTCAGACTCTCATATCCTTAAATTCATTAAAAGAATCTCAACATAATCTGTCTCTCGACGAATCACCTTTAGATATGCAAATTTCAACCAAATCCTGTACTGTATGACAAATTCAGAAAGTCCATTCTTTTAGTTTCGCTCCCATGCCCTAAATCGGAAAAAAAATAAATAAATATATATATATTATAATAATAATTAAATAATAATCATAATTTTAAGTTCATAATTGTGTCTATCTGATGGGACCTGCCAGGTAAGTATGTTCCTGTATATTTTCTTATTTAAGCTAGGAATTAATATGTAACGATAGAAAGTAAGATCTGTACAGCGCCCTTGAGGTGATTTTTCACAAAAACGGCGCTATACAAATCGTCCAAATATTATTATTATTATTATTATTATTCTTTTGCAAAATTAATATCAATATATACTGTTAAAACGTTTAAAAAAATAGTGGGTGGGAATTTAAAATGCGAAAAAAACTTAGAGATGAAGTTTAAAAAAAAAAAACAAACTAATTCTGTGAATAAAATTTATTGACACTAATTTTGTGATAATACCAACCAACCGCTACAAAATGGTTTCGTGTTATTTTAAACAGCTCTACTCCTGAAATTTTGAATTTCGTTTTTAAAAATGGCTACGACTTTTTATTTAATAATAAATTGCGCAACTGCTTTAATTAAAACTAATAAAAAACTATTTGCGAAGTACAATGACACAAGACAGGTTGGTTGGTTTAGCCACAATGTATATTGAACTTAATTTAATTCAAAGGAGAATACTTTATAACCTTTGGGTATCACGCTGCTACGGGCATCTCTAAAATGGTATAAAGTGTAACCAAGATGTTATGAAGTTTTCTTAATATTTGGATAATTTGTATAGCGCCGTTTTTGTGAAAAATCACCACAAGGGCGCTTATCAAAATTTTACAAAATTACTAATATTGATGTATTTTTTCTTCATTATTTTACTCTCATTACTAGTGATGCTAGATTTTCACTATTGACCAATGCGATTGTTGAATAAAATTTAAAATACTATGAAGTGTTTGTTCAATCAATCTTAATTAGTAGGTACCTACCAAGCAAATGAAAGAATCTGCCGAAAATACAACACAATTATTTTGTTTTATTTGCCCATTACTAATAAGAAATACAAACATAATTCATCTTGCGTTTCAAAACAATTTGTTTAGTTACTAACTAACAAATTCGCTCGGAAACCTTTTCCATTCATCTAACACAGCGAGGAAACCACACAACATTATAAGCTTCTATTTAGTTTTTTTCTAATATTCTGAGCTTTTAATCATCAAAGGTACTTACGTTTACACATACATAAGATTGTATGGCAATTCTTATGCTGTGCCACTAAACCCCCGGGGTCTAAAAAGTACTATGAATTGTTCTGCAATCATAGAAAAACGCAAAGAGTCTGTGTTCACGCAAAATGCCGGTTTATGAAATATTAACTATAAATAATATCCTTTGTGAGTACATACGTACGTAAGAGTGAGAATTTTTAAAATTTCGAACTAATTTCAATGGAAAATATCAAATTTTAAAATAAACTTTTTGAATCCCTACCGACCTAATGAAGTACCTACTTGTAATTTATTTTAGCAAACATTATTGTAAATTTAAAATGGGTGATTTTTACAACTCGTTATTTTTCACGGGTAGTTGTTGAAAAAAACTTTATGTTTACCTACACAACATGCATATAATTTTAACACACTTGAACACTTCTCTAAGAATTTCCCAAGGGAGGTGTTCATAAAACATTACAACATATATTAATTTACGGTAATTCCTTTACACGCTTCCCTCACACTCCGCAACATTGCAAGCTATTTATTGTAATGTTTTAGTAAACACTGTTATTTTTTAATTCTACTAGACGTGGATATTAATGTTACCATGTACCCATTGAAAAAAAAAATACGGATAGGTACCTCGCCATGCCGATATACCCAACCAAATAATAAGTGGTACGTCTGCTCAGTAGCGACTTATTTCATTAGCAAATTTTAATCGAAACTAACTTATGAGACAAATTTTCCTTTTTAATTTTTTTTTTATACCAATGCCCCACAAATTACCTTAAAAACAAACCCATACCGTATAAAAAACTATGATTTGTTATGATTCTGTTCGCTTTTAAATTAGTGAAACCAGTAGTATTTAACAAATCATAGTGAGAAAACGGATAGACGGCCTCAAAGTGTGGTGCTGGAGAAGACTGTTCGGAATACCATGGACAACCAGGTACACTAATGTATGTATTCTGGAAGACATGTCGATCGACAACCTATCTGCCTCGAGTAGAAGGTAGAGTAGAAGGCAGGAGAAGCAGAGGAAGATCGTCGATGCGTTGGACGGATCACGTATCACAGGCGTCGGTGTCCGTAGCTTTCCATTCAGTGCACGACAGTGGTAGGCTGTGAGGAATGGAGGACCCAGGTTTATCGGGGCACGATCCTTAGCAAGGAGCCAAGGACTCAGGAATAAGAAAGGAAGGTAACAAAATTATTAAACAATATATTTTTCTTGTGAGTACGTATGCTCTTACGAGTGTGGACTTTTCTAAATTGGAACTGACGGATGTGTCCAGAAAATTTTCAAATTATAAAAAGAATCTCTTAAAATCTAGACAAGCGACATTGTACTTTCCCATAATATACTATTATTTGCGTTTCGTATTTGAAATGGGTGAATTAAAGCAGCTGTTTTTTTTTCTTGGCGAGTCGAGTAACATCGTCGTATTAAAAAAGATGCCCGGTTGCTGGCCATGAAATTGAATTTTATGAAGCTTATATCTATGTACTTTCGATGGTTATTATTTAATGATATGGTCAAGCCATAAATTACCGCAGCTGATATTAAATCGGCTTTAATTAACAGTTTCAAACATAACACAACCGAGGAATAAATGATGTAGATCAATGCTTTATTTTG
This sequence comes from Drusus annulatus, assembly GCA_022651775.1. Lineage (NCBI taxonomy): Eukaryota > Metazoa > Arthropoda > Insecta > Trichoptera > Limnephilidae > Drusus > Drusus annulatus. Next base: position 135,225 of record JAGWCC010000581.1, read on the forward strand.
TAATTAAATGGTGTAATTCAAAGCGGAACAATATGACTTTGAAAATGAACAAGAGCTCACATTGTTTTCAATAACACGAGAAAGCTACAATCATATGAGTTAATGAGTTTTATCATATCGACAGACATTATTATATGGTTAAATGGGTAAATTAGAGTAACTCATATTTTGTCTTGGCAAGTCAAGTGACATGGCGAAAACCTGGCGAAAAACCTGGCGATGTACCCACCTTTATAATAATGAATTTAAAATGTGTATTATATACACATTTTAAAACCCACACAACTAAATTTGGAATTAACTCCTTACAATACATAGCTTTTACACATTACAACGCATTACCCAATGAATTAAAACTCCCAGTTGCGAACAAAAAAATATTGGCAAAAGCACTTAAAGGATATTTTCTTGAAAATTTTATAAATCAGTGATGTGTCCTATCTGTGAGACCTCTGTGTGTCTTTCTTGTTGTATTTGTGATGTTTATCTAGTTAGTCTCTACTTCTATGAGTCTCTTCTTGATGTATTTTTTCGCTTGTTACCTCTTCGTTTGTGCTTCCTATTTGGAATTTGTAAGTCTTTGTAAAAATATGATTTCTTTTTGTTTTATAATGTTGCCCTTCCCAGAATGAGTTTTTTTTTAAACTCATTGGGATTAATATACCAAATGTATTTTGTATGTTAATATTTTAATATAAAAAAAAATTAAAAAATATGTACATGAAATTTAGATAAATAAACCAATAAAAAGTGTTTCTACTTGATACATCATATTATGTAGGTATTGTCCAATTTTTTAGAAATCTCTCTAACCAACGTACATTGTGTAAAGTAGGAAATATTCTAAAGCATTTTATAATATCCAATCCTTGTCACAGATGAACAGATCCAAAGAAAAAAGAAAATTATTTCTATAATCTATATCTATAAGAGTGGGTAGGTAAAATATCTTGTAGTACTAGGTACACATCAGGGATTTTCCCTTAGATGTAAGTGACAACATTTTCAGAAACAACCAAACCGGTCTTAATAAAAAATAGTGGAATAAAGTAAAACTTTTGGTATTATTAAATCATAAAAAAAGCAAATGCTTTTGCAACAAAACAAATTCTAAGAATCATTCCGTAGCTCTGTTGATATTTGTCAGCTTTTCTCTTTATTTTTGACTTTGTTTATAAAAGCTCTTGTGATCTTATTCGAAAAAAAAATCTTTTTTATCTTACAGGGGTTTCTCTTTCGGGGAAAATTAGAGCGTTTTTTTCCAAAAAGAGTCATTTTAACAGGACACAAAACAAAATGATTTGTATCACATTTCATGTTTTTGAACGATTTTTTCTTTAAGAATTCTAGGAAGGTTGAATTCGGAATTTATTTGATTACGGTGACCCATTACTACCAGATCAAGAGTATGAGAGTCGAGTGGTTAGACGCTCAACTACGAATCCAAAGGTCACGGGTTCAAACCCGGCGTGTGCCAATAACTTTTATTTAATTATGTCTCACAACATACCCTATTTGGGGATGCCATAGTCTCACTGGCTCTAGACGGTTGGGAGTAGTTGAGACTCTTGTGCGGTATTCATAAAAAAAATATTTAAAAATGGACAAGTGTGCAGATACTCTCAGATTAAATGTTTTCTGGAAGAAAGTCTTACTAATGGCAACATCCCTTCAAGACCGGAATAGAGATCATAATAATTCCAAGGAGCAAATTGTGGGTAATTCTCATGAAGTGTCAACAAGGATATCAGAAATAAATATAATGACTGTGTTTATAAATACGCTGGTATTTATTTGGTTTTGTTTTTGTAACTTTATATACTTTAGTAGAAAATAATATTGTCACAATAGACATTGTCTAGTGGATGGCCGGCGGGTGACGCATACGTACAAGGAAAAAATCAAATAACAAGCGCCCTTATTTTTTGATGTAAAGTAAATTCTAGCGAAATGAAAAAAGTCATTTTTGAAAAAACTTTGAAAAAATTTCAAAAACTTTTAGAGATAAAATACTATTGCGGCAGTGACTTTGACAAAGATAGCACTTTCGGAAATGTATATATAAGCACCAATATAGACAGTCCTAATATAACACCTATACCTACTCTATTACCTACATTCATATTGGAACGAGTCGCTGTATAATATTTAACGCCATGTTTATCTTTCGAACGTGTCTTTATATTTTTCACCTACTCTATCCTCGAAATGTAAAGGCTTCAAATGTTTACTCCATGTACATACTACATTTGAACGTATCGTTATATTTTTCAATCAATATCTAATCAACTATGAATAATTTCTCGCAATCCTTTCGCCTCCCTCTCACTAGGCCTGTAAATCTCAAATATGAATCATCAAATCCCATGAAAAGCGACTATGCATATGGACTAGTCCAATATTGGGACGCTGCGCTGCGTCGATAATTTATGTTAAGCGGTTGAAGAATGAAGTCAGTTACTGTATAGGAAAATGAGTATCGTTTATGCAATATTAGTATTCATATTCCCTAACCAGATTAATGAGAGAGAATAGCACAAAGCCGCCGACACCCATGTTAACTTGTTGCGTTAATTCATTCTATTGCCCTTGAGGTGATTTTCCCACAAAAACGGCGCTATAAAAGTAATCCATTTATTATTTATTATTCTTTGAAAGTGCAATTACTCAGGGGGGTATCTCGCTAACTAGAATTTGGCACGTCTGTTAAGAGCTATTCAAATTCTATGCAAATATTTAAAACGTTGCTAATGGCTGATAGATGTAACTATTTCTCTAGTTTAAAAAAAATAAATTAAATATTACACTCTGTAAACCTTTTGATATTTATATAAGTAGACTAGAAAACCTTAAAAGAGTGGATTATGCAATTGTTTAATCTATACTACAATTTGGTATAATTGGCTGGGGAGGGACATATGAAAACATTTTAAACCCACTTAAAATAATTTAACGATTGATAATTAGAGTAACTTAAAAAAAACCATCAAAATTTTCTACTGAAACCCTTTTTACAAAATTCAATGTACCTTCAAAAGATAACATTTATAAAAAAATATTCAATTTTACAAATTTATAAAGAAAAACAGCTAAAATTTTACAACTTAATATGTCTGCTAGATATCAGAATAACATTAAAATCCCAAAATACAACACTAAGCATTCTCAAAATACCTTCCTCTGTCTAGGAATAACTTACTTTAACAATCTTTCTGCTGCGGGGCCGGCGGTAGACACCTGATTGGTTAAGCTAATTGGAGACACTACTGGTAACTTTGGAAATGCCCAAAAGTCCTTTTAAGGACTACGTTACGCGGGTAAACCGAGAAAATTTTTCTACATCTTACACCCGTGAAAACCTTAATCATAATATATATACATATATATACATACATTACTTTGTGATGGAACATTATTAAATTAAATACTGTTACCTTACGTATATTACTTTAATTTATAAAAATATGCTAACCGACTTCGGAACAAACCTTGCTTTTATCATAACAGATTTAAAAAAAAACTTATTGAATTAAAGAAAGAATTTTAATTTTTTGATAAGTTATTATTGATCTGCATTGAAGCCATCACGGTGAAGTTCGGTTCAAAGTTCTAATCTTCTAATCAACTAATGAAAAGATTTAGGCAATTGTCTTAAGTACGCAAATGTTGTGAATGTTTATTAAACCTGAGTTTATCACCGGTATTTCCGGCGATAAACTTCAAACAGTGGCCAGGAAATAACCACACAATCGGAACTGCAATGCTTCATGATGTGACTAAATCATTATAAAAAATGTTTGGGCACAAAATTTCCTAATGGGTGGCTTTGCGACCTTTTTCAAATGGTACTACAGCCTACAGCCGCGAATTACGAAATTATTTCAATGATACCCTTTACTCGATGACTATGCTTTTTATGTCACGTTTTTTTAAAAGAAGAAAAGTTTGGTTTATTCAAGTACTTTGTTGGATCCGAAGCTGCGATAAAACACCGAATGTGTTTTCAGCTTCAGATGAATTTGGAAAATAGCGGACTGTAAAACGATAAACTATACTACTTGATGGAAGTGTCTAATTATGAATGTGGAAAGATGATAGAATGAAAAGAAAATGGGAAACCATTCACTCACCGATGTAATTTTAGTGGAAGTTCTTGATTCTTCTTATGCACAAAAAATCACAGCAAAAAACCAACGACCAAGCGAGACACCAACGAACCAACACGAAACACGTGTTTTCATATAGCTCTTCTGGTTCGATTGTCATTTTTTTTCAAACACAGTGTTGTTGAATAAGGAAGTCGAAAGCAAAATGGCGGGATAGGTGGGAACTGGATAAAAAACATGAAGGTAAGAGCCTAACAAATTATCGCTTTGAAATCCAACATAATTGAAAAAGTGGTAACTTTTGCCGAACTGCTGAGCAGCGTTAATATTATTCTTTGTTACGTCACTGATACGGCTAACCTCACGCTTTCCACAGAAGTGCATTCAAATGGAATCTTTATAGTACCTATTGTGTCGGACGTACAGAGCCACGGTAACAGTGCCTACGATAATGTGTAGCTGTTAAGTTAGATTTAAGAGTATTTTTCAAATTATTCACAGAACATTGTTAATAATAATAAATGGATAACTTTTATAGCGCCGTTTTTGTGGGAAAATCACCTCAAGGGCGCTGTTAAGTATGTGTATTTCTCCCCCGGCTTGTTGGGTCCTCAGAGTAACAATGTAAAAGAGACCGTACTAATTTCTGTCAAATCGTTGACAAACTCGCAAAATATAGCTCTCTCTTTATGCTCGGTTCTATAAACATATGAGAAAAAGAGACAAACAATTGTTGAAACCAATACACGATTTGGGGCGGGCTAAATGCCATGTATTCGTTTTTTAATCTACACGAACTTCACACATGTTTTGACTGTCAGGCAAACGGGCTGTCAAAAGTACGTAAATAGTTAAAAACTTGAGTGATTTTTTGTGCAATCTCAAACAAAACGTCATGGCCATATGTGCTATGCTTGGATGCTTTAATCGAAGTACAAAAGGACCAAAAAAAAAACAGTTTTCACACGTATGTACCATAAAAATCGTCTTTTTTAGTTTGATCTCAAATATTTAACATCCTAACCTACAAAACAACTAGTAACTTACACCAATATGTAATTAATCTTTGGACTATTTGTTCCAATATAATAAACTTCCGTTTGAAATGAGTTTTAATGCATTTTTTTATATGTTTTACTTAGAGAGACATACGAGAATGTCAAATAAATTTTCAAGAACGGGGAACTCCCTTTTCGTACGGCTTCTGAAAGTATCCCGGTCTCTTTCTTTCTCATGATACTAACGCCAAATTGTTGGAAAACAGATAAAGACAGAATAGTGTTTATCTCTTAGTTATCTTTACGGTTTTGTGTGCCTCCCCAGATTCAGGGCTATGCCAAAATTGGAATATTTTTATATATTTAATTATTTTTAGATTTCCAAATGATGAAAAAAGGCGAGAAAAATGGATCCGTGCTACGAAAAGGCAAACTTGGACTCCCCAATACCATAGCACAATCTGCTCAGTCCATTTCCCAAATAACCACTTCGACAAAACATTTACAAAGATCCGTCTTAAGGATTTCGTGGTGCCTCAATATGATTCGATAGTACCTTCGGCAATACAAAAGGTTTTTATGGTCAATTTTTTTCACATCTTTGACCAGTTTTGACACCACCATTAAAATTTTTGGTGCAAAACAAATGGTGTTATGTATTGTGAAATTTTTTGTGTCTCTTTTTCTCTCATGGTGTACGACGTAAAAACGCAGAGAAAGTGATTTATCGCAAATTTATATGGGTAAAAAAAAAATTGATCTCTCTCCATATATTCTTACTCCAAGGTTAAGAAAATCTTTTGTTTGTAAACTATTTTGTTGATGGAACTGAAGTTCATTTTATAATATGTATTATAAAATGTTCTGTACTAATAATTTAATTCGTTTATATTTTTATCTATAAATAATATTTTAAAAATCTAATTGATTAATGTATCTTTGAATAAACAAAAGAATATACAACATTAATTCTTTTTAATGGTTTTTTACAACTACCTATTCACAACAAAATACCTAATTTACTTAATTTGCGACGACCCTGTTAGTGATTTAGGCCACACACCCCTTGGTCAATGCTTGGTCAAAAAGTAGCGTCAAAATTTCGCAAAGTTAGGTCTCTATATTTTGTTACTCTATATATATATATTTTGTTGCTATAGGTTGGGTCACAACGCCAAGAGATTAGCCCGTAGGGCTGTGGCCGCTAGTCTAAGCCGGGAAGTACCGCGATGGTGGGTTGTCTAGTGCCGACCAATCACGGCCCAACCCACGGATCTCGGGCCGACTCAAACGCGAGAAATTAATCTTTCTGACCTTATCATGGGAGCCGGGTCAATCACACGGCCAAATAAAGTATATCGTTGTGATGACTTGACTCCCGGCTACACAATTGTTGTAAAACTAAATATGTAAATGTTAGAGTAAGAAAGTTTTGAAGAATCAAGCCCTCAAAACCGGGCGCTATTTGTGAATTATATTTTTTAACTGTTATTGAGACTTAATAAAAATGATAGAGAGGCGATTTGAAGTTGATGTGAAATCTGGTGGCAAGGAGATAGGTAAATTGAAACTATCCCACAAAATTGTCAGCCGGCCGGGGAGAGAGGGAAAGAGGGAGCAAAATTCTTCAATTCAAAGCTCCCTCACCCCAGCTGCGCGCTCCCGAGCCAATAAAATATTGCGCAAAAACGGAAGAAAAGGCAGATCACTAGAATCTTCCGCCAGTACCAGGAACTTTGACTTCTCTTCGCCTTCAATATCACCTTCGACATGACTCCTGCCTTTAATTGACCATCGCCTGCCCCCCTGGACCGCTTGACTACCACTCTTTCTGGACCAAGCCCGCAGCATCTTCACTTGGAAACCGAGACCCGCAGTCAACCCCGTCGTCTCGCGTACAACGAGACTTTTGTGCCCTGTTACATCGGGTGCATAAGTTGGTCCTTCACGAGCCGGATCCATCTACAGCGCCAAGGATAGCGCCTTCCCTACGCTCTGGGAAGAACACGTCCGACGGAACGTCAACGCCTGGATAAGACGATCTCACCACACCCGGGGCAGCCGGCATTGCGCCCCTCGGACTCCAGGATCCTTCCGAGCTAATCGGAAACCTGGAGAACATCGCTGGTAGCACTGAGACGCCAATACCCACCAGCAGCACGGCATCCCGCGCCGCACGATCCCGGGCCGCCGCCCAAGCTGCTGAATGGGCAAAAAGGAACTGCAGCCTCACGGCCTGCAGACCACACCACAGCTGACGAAGCCTCGTCTAAAGATACTCTCCGATAAGCGCAGCGAGAGCTGCGAGCGGAGAGACGGCGCACACAGTTCATACAGGAAGAACATTCTCGGCAGATGTCCGAGCTAATCGCTTTGCTGAGATTTATTCCCGCACACCCCACAGCCCCGCCCCCCTGCCTCGAAGCGGAGCCCACAGAGACGGACAAAGCTGCGCGGGGACCCGGAGCATTATACAGCCCGAAAATCCACAATGCTGCGACAGATTGCACCCTCCAACCGAGCGGCGGGCAATCGGCAGCCACGCTGGCTACTCTGAGGCAGCCAATCTAGACCGCCGCCTCGATGAGCAGCCCACCGACAGACGACGGGACTCCAGTGGCGGCGCAGAGAGCCACCGCATACTACAGCGCGGCCTCTCCATACTTCGAGCGAGTGGGGCCCGGCCCGAGCATTGGTACTCAGCAGCAAAACGCAAGTAACTATTCATTAAATGAAGAAACGGCTCGCCAAACGAGAGATTGGATGAACCGCGGGACGGACCCGCTCTCGCAGATTGCCGCCGTAATGGCGGAGGCCTTCCACAACCCGCAGGCCGGTGGCACGCCGCGGCTTCAGGCGAACAAGGACCACCGAATGGCGTCTCTGATTGCGCGGCAATCGAGCGCCAAAAGCCTGCCGCTCTATTCTGATGACGCTGTAGAATGGCCGGCCTGGAAGGCGCAATTCTACCAATGTACGGTAACTTTCGGAATGACGGAGCCGGAAAATCTAATGCGCCTACAAAGGGCGCTAAAAAGAAAGGCTCGAGAGGCGGTCAGCTCTCTCCTCATGGACCCGCTACAAGTTCCGGAGATAATGGACGTCCTGGAACATAGATTCGGCAGCGCTTACTCCGTCGCCACGGTGATGATGGACAAAGTGAAGCAGCTCGTACGGCTAGATAAGCGTCGATCGAGGCCCTGATCAACTTTTTAGGCACAGTGCAGAACGTGGTCTCCTCGCTCGCCAATTTGTCAAGTGACTAACTCACGAACCCGGCCATGCTCAGCGACATCGTCATCAAGATGCCGCTCGCCCCGAAGGGCCTATGGCTCAATCACGTGGCGGACCAGACACAGGCCACCTCGGTTCAACAGCTGGCGGCGTTCCTTAAACGTCTGACGAACGCGGTGTCACGATCCGGCCTAGTCGAGAACACCCAAACGCCAAAACCGAACATTTCCGAACGCGTCCCAAAGCCGCGAAGGAAGAACGTGTACCTCACAAACGGGGACGAAGTAAAGTGTCCCGCATGTAAAGACTCGCACACTTTGTCAAAGCGCCCTAAATTTGCCACGGAGTCCCTCTCCGTTCGGTGGGAAATAGTGAAAGGTGAAAAGTTATTTCGCAAGTGTTTGGACGCGACCCATCGATCCAAAGTATGCAAAGTAAAAATAAATTATGGGGTGGAAACGTGCCGGTTCCCACACCACCGATTGTTGCATGATCCTGGTTACTCCCGTGGCCCCACGCCACAGACAGTCGCGAACACATGGGAGCGTGTCAATCAAGTTTTGTTAAAGATCGTTGCGGTGACCTTAAGTGGCCCTGAAGGGCAAGTTCAAGTGTACGCGCTACTCGATGAGGGATCAACCGTGACCCTCATCGACACCGAGATTGCGGACGCTAAGCGAAAACGGTACGAGATCTCAACCTGCCCCGACAAGTCATAAGTGGCAGCCGGCCGGTGAAGCCGCGGCTGTTACTTGGGCAGGACAATGCCAGTTTGATCATCTCTCGCGAAGTACGGGAAGAAGGAGATAAACGCCTCTTGTCCCGCACGGCGCTGGGATGGATCACGCATGGCGAAGCCCACCCCACCCACATCACCATGGTGAGCCTGCAAGGAGAGGCAGACAGCGAGGAAGAGCAGCGCATGACCGCGCTCATCAAGAATAATTTTGCCGTCGACTCGCTGGGAGTGACGGTAGCCGCTCGCACTGACGTGACCATGATCCGAGCAGAAAGGATAATGGAGACTACCACCCACCGCTGCGGCGTACAGAGGTGGGAGACCGGACTTCTCTGGCGAGAAGATGTCTCTAGCCTGCCAGACAACAGCGCACACACAAATGCACTGTGAACCGGCTGATCTCCCTGGAACGCAAATTAAAAGGGACGGCCCGCTCGCAGCGGCCTACAAAGCAAAAAATAGAATTGCTAGTGACCGACGGGTACGCAAGAGAGCTATCCGCGGTCAAAGCCGGAAAACCAGAAGTGGTATCTACCACACTTCACGGTACAAAACACAAACAAGCCCGGGAAGATACGGGTAAGGTTTGACGCTGCGAGTCGCTGCCGAGGTACGTCATCAAACGACAACCTATTAACTGGGCCCGACCTGCAGTTATCACTTCTCGGAAACCTACTGCGCTTCCGGGAAGGGCAGGTCGTGATAGCGGCCAATATAGCAGAAATGTTCCTGTAGATTAAAATCAAGGAAAAAGTCCAGGACTCGCAGCGTTTCTTGTGGAGATCTTCGCCGCAAGAGGAACGGAGAACTTACAAAATCACCAAGCAGTGCCCAATTTGTAAGGAACAAGGTCGCGGCAGACTGCGAACAAAGATCAACACGGCCGCGGTGGCCATAACGGACAAGTTCTACATGGACGACTATTTGGATGCCGTAGATACCCCACAGGAGGCTGCCACACTTGTAAGCAGCGTGACAAAGGCGCTACGGAACGGAGGATTGTAGTTAACAAACTGGGCCTCAGACAACATGACCGCCATCGCCGAAGTGCGCCCGGACCAAAAGGCGGGCGCGCCGATACCTATTACCGGCGGCGTAAAGGCAAACGAGAGAATACTCGGTCTTGAATGGGACCCGGCGAGCGACCGATTCCTGTACGAATTTGCGAACACGGGCGAAGAAATATTCACGCGGCCTACAAAGAGACAATTACTCAGCTATGTAATGAAGATATTTGACCCTGTGGGCTTCGTAGCGTGTCTGACCATCCGGTCAAAATATTGCTGCAAGACGTGTAGCGATCAAACATCGGCTGGGACGGGACAATAAGATACGAACACGCCGCCAAATGGGAAGAGTGGCTACGGTCACTACGACAAAGCAGCGTAGCAATAGCGAGGCTCTGCCTACGAAGTAGAAAGGGCCGCTTCACACTTCACATGTTTTGCGATGCACCGGAGGCGGCATGCTGCACGGTGGCCTACCTAATTGAAGCCACACCGGAAGGGAGCACGGCAACTTTCCTAGCCGTCAAGTGCAAGCTGGCCCCATTGAAGCCGCTGTCGATCCCGGGCCTAGAACTGCAAGCCGCACTTATAGCCGCGCGCCTAGCGGCCAACGTAAAAAAGGAGTGTCAAGCGCCTGTCTTAGACACGGTGTTCTGGACAGACTCTACTACGGTACTCTGTTGGCTGAGGACGGACCCGAGGACATACTCGACCTTCGTCGCCAATCGCCTGGGCGAGATCGATGAGCTGAGCAACATCGCCGGTTGATGGTGGGCTGGATTATTTTGGGCCCCTCGAGGTGACCGTGGGACGGCGCAAAGAGAAGCGATACGCCACCCTGTTTACATGTCTGTCGACACGGGCGGTACATTTGGAGTTGGCCTCCTCATTGAGCACCGAGTCCGCTATAATGGCGCTGCAGAGGATGTCAGTCTGACGAGGACTACCGGCTACTATATTCTCAGATAACGGAACAAACTTCCATGGCGCCAAGAAGGAACTGAGAGACGCCGTGGAGGACGTCCGTAAGGACCCGAGGGTTCAAAACTTCGCCACCACTGAAGGGATGGAGTGAAAATTCATCCCACCCCGTAGTCCCCACATGTGGGGAGCATGAGAGCGTCTCGTGCTCTCCGTTAAGTGGGCGCTCACTGCCACTCTCAAGGAGAGAGAGCCCCGCGAAGAAACGCTTCTGACGGCACTGGCGGAAGCCGAATTCACGGTGAATAGCAGGCCGCTGACACACCTGTCGGTTGACCCCCGCGATGAGGAGCCGCTCACGCCCAATCATTTCCTGCTGGGATTGGCAGGACATCGGCCCCACCTGGCGATGTACGAGGCGACAGAGGAGGACGTCTGCCTTCGCAAACAGTGGTGGATAGGTCGACAGCTTGCGGATATGTTTTGGAGGCGGTGGGTCCGCGAGTATCTGCCGACCCTCGCCACCCGCAAGCTGTGGCGACAGCCATCGCCGTCTATCAAAAAGGATGATCTAGTGCTGGTGAACCCCGTCGTCTCTCATACAACGAGACCGACCACTTGGAGCACTTCGTAGATTGGGACCGCTACCTATACAGTTTACTTGTGTGCCCTGTTACGTCGGGTACACCTACGGAAACTGAGAAGCAAGGTGGCTTCTTTCTGTTAACTATTCATTTCGTTTATTTGTTTTGTTGCACTACGGTAGGAGCCGGCTTAAAGTTTTATCTTATATACATGCTACCGTATAAGCACCCGATTTAAAAAAAAATTTCGACTGCGAAATGGCAAGCTTCGTGACTTGTGGAAATAATTTCCTGTTAATAAAGCTTGTCCCCTCGATTATTTTATGTTAGGAAATTGTAAATATCTCACGCTTTATTTAAACCAGCTAAATCTACACCGACAATCTAACGTTAATAATTATTTCCGTTATATATTAATTAGAACCGTTAATGAAAAATCTATATCTGGCCACTGTTAGAATTCTCTGTTAGACTTTGTTGGCTGGAATGATAGTCAGGTCGTTTCATAGCGAAACCAAACCTTTTTGCTGAATTGATTAGGTTGACTGGCTTTAAATCACGCAAGCCTGAATCATTTTAACGGTGTTATTGAAACCCTAAAATAAATTGAGTAATTGTAATCAAAAATAAACATAAACCTTTTCTCATAGTGAGCTTATACTCGTACTCTTGGAAGTATGGGTATCGCAACCAGAGTTGACCGAACACAGTACTCATACAGATGCATTGCTTGCATAAAACGTGTTTCCAACATCTTATGGGCCTTCATAAAAGAAATTTCCAGTGAAATTGAAAAAATATATATATATATAATAAAAGATCACACGGGAAAACTTTTTGAACAAATTTTCAAACTTTTCGAATACCAAATTTAATATTATTTTTTCAATTTATTCAATTTTTGTCTCTTTCTAGCTAAAAATAAAGATAAAATGCTGTTTTTCAATGACGTTTGGCAATACACTAATACACACAATCCTAAGTTTGTGTTGTTTTGATTAACAGTTTGCGCGACTTTCACAATACAATAAAAATTTATTATATATTTTTCTAAATAAAAAAATCTAACGATGACTTAAGGCTGATTCACACCAACGTCCGGTTCCGCTCAGTGCCGATATTGTTCCGCAAGAAAACTTATTGATATGGTTTGAATTTAATATTTAATAAAAATATTATTTAGTGATAAAAAAATGGTTTAAAAAAATAAAATCTGCGTTGTAAGTATTTTTACACTTAAAAATAATTATTTAACAAGATAAGTAGTTAAATATCACAAGGGTGGGCAGAAGGATATACTGCCACACAAATTTGTCTTGGCACATACTCCTTGATTGATATTCATACCATATCAATAAGTTTTCTTGCGGAACAATATCGGCACTGAGCGGAACCGGACGTTGGTGTGAATCAGCCTTTAGGCTAGGTTAGGTTTCCTATTTTTCTCTGACTGAATGATTAATCGGTTGAAAGTGTGGACTCGTTACTACGAATGATGGTCTGATGCTAATTTACGGAAAACATGAAAAATAAATTAATTACGCTTAAATCAAAGAATTTAAATGTACATGTTTTATTTCCCCAGTTCATGCATAGGTTTTCAGCTTGAATAGACGGGGACTTTTATATGTTAACGATTTATCCCGTTTCAGCTTATGAAGCACAAGAAATCAGAGTTTTTAGCGTCACAAATGTCGTGGATAAATGAAAATAAATAAATCTTAAAACAACTTTTCGATAAAAAATATTCTCCAATTTAGAATAATTTCCCAGTAACAGGTATTTATTCTTATGAGAGATATTTAAATAATACTCGACGATTTAATATAAGAGATATTAGAAAACTTTATACCACGTTGAATAAATTATTTCCCTGGGCGCTTATTAAACGACGTAAAACAGATATATACATAAATATATTTGTATATATATTTTTTATTTTTATAAACCTTTGTATTTCATATAGAAAATAAAAGCTTTGATCCTTGAAAATGATTTATAAAATGCTCTGATGAAACTTGACAAAATTAAATATTCGATATTTTTGCATTAAAGTTTCATTTTTTTATAGGAAGAGAACGAAATTTTAAATATTTTGACAGACGAATAACAAAAACGTATTTTAAAAAAGTACGTCATGCTATAGAATTAGAATAAAATAGTGTAATTCATTTTTTTTAATTTTCCTAGTTATACATTCCAAACGACAAATTATAGTTATGTTGTTACAGCCAGAACTCAATTAGGAAATATTTTTTCAAAGATAAATCTAAATCTATCGAAAACGTATTTCCACCAATGTTCGCTTGGTTTATTTATTTATACTGAGTTTTAACAGATGTTCTCAAACATCCAGTTATAAAAACCCAGTTAGTGTACAATCTTTGTTAAATAAATTATAAATAGAAAGGATACATCAAATATAAAATTTACAAAAACTCAATCAATGATAAATAATAAAAACAAAAGAAGACACACAAAGAGAGACAAAAATATCCACAATATTATTAGCCCAATCGTTGTTACACACCTTTAAGCAATAGCAGGACACTTCCTGAAACCGTACAAATCATCAACAAAAATGTCTACATCACCACACTCTTTCCTATTATACAGTCGGCACATTTGAGACAGAGGGCTAAAGTAGGCAATATTATTTCTGAATGTACTCAAGTTATAAATATACTCTGGAATGTGCTATAGCGTCTTAAACAGTAAGAAATAGCTACATTTATTTCAATACCGCTAAGACATACTATAGTATCGAGATGACCGTGAACAGTGACAGTGAATTAATGTCAAGTCGTACGTCATACGATCTAAGATGGTCATGTAGACCACATTCAAAAGATAACATTCTTAGTAGCGTTGTGACCGCTCAGTAAGAACTACTTCAAAGAACTAATTCTTTTGCCGGCAGTTCCCACTTCCTTCATTGTTCATTGAACCACTTTTTAATTGGGGGTACTAAATCAAGGGATGAAACTTCGAACGGGTGTATCTTTGAAGTACATATAATGCAGAAAATCTATAATATACTCGTAATACTGGAGTAGGATACATTATTCGAACGGTTGGCGTCTTTAAATTTGCACAGCTCTTTATGTTTGAAATATCTATGTCAACGCAACATCACATTCATCGTGAGCTATGATACTTTGAATTTATTTCAAACGTTCATTAAAAAAGAATATTTCATGACAGTGTTGAAATCTAGGCGAGTTATAAAGCTAGTGGTATCGTCTCTTTAGTGAGCTAGTCAAATATAAGATGTTAATTTTCTCTAAAATTCAATAAACTTTCTTGATAAAAAGAAATATATATAACAATGATTTTTGCTATGCCTTTCTCACTGGGAGGAGTTCCTGTGTCGTGACGGGCTATTCCGTTAGATTTTTTTGTGTTTAACGAGAACTATAAATTAATCTTACAATATCACCGGTTAGTAACCGAGACGACAAATGCGTCGGGTTCCCAATTAGGCGCCATGGGTTCAATTCCTCTGCTAGTTAAATCCTACATCATTGCACAAGCAACCTTTTCTGAATATTATAATGGTAGTAGGAGTTTTTCAAATATTGTACAATGTTTGTCTTTTTTTTTAATATTAAAAAAAATACAACATAACTTTCGCTTTCTTCATCCGTTGGAATTAAAATTTTAATCAAATGAGTTGATGGAAAATGTAATTTGGGTTTTTTTCGTAACTTGATATAATCATTATGTGGTCACAAAATCATTAACACTGATCAGATAATTCCTAGAAGTGTGATCTATGCACATTGAAATTTGATAGAAAAATTATGTGGCCAATGTACATAAGACCTTTCAAATCCTAGGCCTCAGACAGAACGATTCGAAATTTGAAAATGTTTGATCAATTTTATTAGGAATAATGGAAAAAACAATTTAAGGCTGATTAACACCAACATCCGGATCCGCTCAGTGCCGATATTGTTCCGCAAGAGAGCTTATTGATATGGTATGAATATCAATCAAGGAGTATGTGCCAAGACAACGTTGTATGGCAGTATATCCTTCTGCCCACCCTTGTGATATTTAACTACTTATCTTGTTAAATAATTATTTTGAAGTGTAAAAATACTTACAACGCAGATTTTTTTTTTTTTAACCATTTTTTTATCACTAAATAATATTTTTAATAATTAATAAAAATATTATTTAGTGATAAAAAAATGGTTTTTGATAAAAAAACATCTGCGATGTTAGTATTTTTACAATTCAAAATAATTATTTAACTAACTAAGTAGTTAAATATCACAAGACAAGGACGAGCCCATAGTAAACTTCTTTCGGTTTATCTCGTAAATGATCATTTATAATTTTTGTTTACTTGCGTACAGAATAACAAGGTTTTTTAGTGAAAACAAAATAGTACAACAAATGTTAAAGAAGTTGTATTATAAAGTGCTGGTGATACTGCATACATAAATATGCAATGTCTGTCGAACGATTCACCTGCGGTGATAACTCTATACTAATCAATCTATCGCTCTGTTGGAATAAATTACTTACTTGGCTAACGAAACATAATAATTCAGTCTAACTTTCCGCGCCTTGATTTAAGGTAGGATCAATTAATTCTGGATGCATGTTGATGTTACCAATGCACCCTGGGAATCCACACGGTATGCAGGTAACATAGATACAAACCTAATAAGGTAACGCGTGGAACAGAGCTTGTAATGTGTAACTGGGAATGTATTCACTAATTTCCAAAGTGCGATTTGCTTTACAAAAATAAAATCATGAAGTTTGATCGTATGTGCTCAAAATAATGATGAAACATCATGGTTTTTTCTACTATTTAGTTGCGACTGAGTCGGTTTCACTATGCTACTGGCATCTTCAGACTGATTTTAGGTCCGGTCTCAAATTAAATAAGCGTAATAAAGTTGTACAATTTTTTACTAATAATATCATAACGGAAATTCACCCCAAATAAACAGAAAAAACGTATGTTTTCAATTCATTTGCCTACTTCATTAATTATTTCAGCATTCACGACGGAATGGAAAATATTCCCAGTTACCCTTAAAAAGACTTTTATATATTTTTTATTAGAATTAATTTGTTACCGAGACTCAAACTCGGGACCTCTAGCTTATCCGGCGTTTCTCCCAATCAACGTTAACTAACGCAATTTTCAATTGTTTTTTTAATTCATTTTTGATGTATTTAGAGTCGAGATTCCGATGATTTAATTAGTTCCCTAATCTTCTTCATCCCCATTTCATTTCCCTCCTCACTTCCTTCAGCTTCACATCAGCTCCCTAAATGGGAATGCCATAGCCCCACTGGCTCTGGGAAATGTCGAATTACAGACTTGGTAGGGAGCCATCGTGGTTTGTTATTGGCAAAGAGTTAAAAAGTTTGAGGGCCCATGTTGAACCCCAGGCTGAAATTGTAATCAAATGAATTTTCGCAAGATGAAATTGAATGTCAAATAACGGATGACAGACTATAATTAATTGAACTATTTAAATCAATAAGATAATTCTAATAATGTTGACGGGTTGTTCTGTTGTCTTGAACTTTCAGCAAATGCAGAAGACGATTTACCGGATTCGTATTAGTCGTAAAGTGATATCTCCTGGATGCTTCAAACACACCACCCCAGTCAGGCACTTCCAAACCTTCCTTGTTCAGATTTCTTTCCCCTCCCCACTGCCTTATAATAAATTCAAGTTGCCATAGTGCCACTTGCTACTTCCTGAAGCCAAAACGAATTATCTTTTCTTCGAGTGGACTTCAATAGCAAAAGTATAGAGGTAATCAAGATAGTTAGCTGCTCCTCACCAAATTACTCTAAAACAAAGTCTGGTAATTAACAAGCCATTCGAATCATATAAGATTTTCAGATTTGGATTGACAGAGTGTGGTAATCTTTTTTTTTAAATGCTGTCCCAAAATTTTTCAAAATCTTTTTCTCAAACAAACTTTAGAATCAATTGAAAATATTGGAGAAAACATTTGTTCATGAAACATGCAATAAAATAATTACGAAAAATAATTTTTGTTTCAACATCGGAGTAAAAAACTAATTTCAAATACCTACTTTAAAAGTTATCTGTGTGTTTTTTATTCCACAATCATCCTGTTTTGAATAGTATCCATTTCTCCTTAGCACAAATGAATTTTAAACCCGTTAAAAAACCGTTGAATAGTCATTTGATAAAATTCAACAAAATATAGGAAAAACGTACATTTTCTCAATTTTGTAATGTTGACAGGCGTCCTGTCAACCAAATGAGGTTTTAAGTGGAAATACAAACGAGAGGGAGTTCTTTCAATGTTCAGTAAAACGTGAGAAACCGTCCCAATGTTCAAAAACGTCTAAAGTCTGAAAACTGTGACCCGGGGGATTGCTGCCCTACATTGGTATGTCAGCCAATTTTTCGGGACTTCAGTGGCAATATAAATTGTACCCACGTAATGTTTTTTTCCTGCCACGTTTTGAAGTAACCTTTAAGTAATAATACGCATGTATTTGCATTACATATGTATACATGAATTTATATTATTAACACTCTTTTTTGTATATTAAATATTTTGTAAAATTTTTAAAGTTTACATTCAAAACAACAACATGCACCCACTATGAAATATAATGAAATAATGTTTTATTTAATTTCAATCACGATAAAAAGAATTCTCGATCAATGATATTTTGTAGACATCAGATAAACGTGCAAATTCACGAGATAAAAAAATATGCGAAGTGTTTGTAATGCTTTACAATTTTAAATATATACTCGTATGTATTAATATTTATTTTTTAAATTATTGTATTATTAAGACATAAAATAGGATCAAGTAAGAAGCTTGAAGGGCCTAAGAATGCTTTGCATCAAACCCCTCCTACTTGAACGTTTGCTCAGAATGCCAAAAGTTCGACTGACACAGGACTAACAATTGGCTCTTGAGACTAGAGTGAGCAAAAAGGACAGCAGATCCAGGAGGCACCTTGTCGAAGTGGTAGGCCCCCGGGCCGACTAAGAAGACGGAAAGAACGTGATGGTGATGAAAGCTTTCCTAAGAAAATACAAAACCACTGTATGTTGAGGGCATTTACCGATTAAACGACAAACTAGTTGTATAGCTCAAAATGCGGTTTTACGTGTCGGCCTGCGAATATGAACACATGTGTATGTTTTACATAATTTTCTTATGCTAAGAACCCAAAATGCTTTATTTTGTTAGTAACTACTTTAATTTAATTAACTAAAAAAAAAAAAAATACAGAAAAATGAGCGATTGAATAACGGTAGGTTTTTGTAGCAGGACCCCTAAAAGTTAAGTCGCTCACAGACAACCTTGTGTTTATAGAAAATATGGAGTTCTAAATATCTATTTATCACTTTAATTTTTTTATTTAAATTAATGCACCATATCACATTTCTAAATAAATTGCCTATTATGCTTTCTACTTAGCCTACCATGTCTCGCAAGTTAAATAAAGTAATTGAGGATTTTAATGATTCCTATTGTTCACATTGTAGTTTAGTCTAATATATACTTTACACTAAATCATAAACACGTAAGGATTTAGATGTATCCAATTTCATATTGTATTGGTTTATTATCTATGTATTAACCCTTTTATTATATTTTCAATTGGATTTATTTGTTTAAACAACGAAAGATATCGGATATCCGTCTGAGACATTTTTATTTTTTACTTCAACACCAGTTAATTATAAAAAAGGACCCGGATTTTAACCGCAAAACCTAGGGCTCACCTGTAGATTTTTTTTTCTTCGTAAAAACCCTTTTTAATATTATAAGTGTTTAAGAAAGGGTACACTTTTCGTGGATTTTTTATGATTAAAAAAAGTCCCTTTAAACCCTAAGATTTACAGTATAGACCTCTGAAAAAGTTTAACTTTACATTAAAACCCTAACTCTTATAGGTTTAGTCTTTAGCTCAAGCATGATATACTAATCTAAAATAAATGTTTTAGTTGATTTTTTTAAACTTAAAAACAAAATTATTATTCATTAAAAATAACAAATATAATAAAATATTTTATTTCATAATAAATATGAAACAGAAAAAGTAAGAAACTAAAAAGACAATGGTCACAACCAATGGTCTCGGTTGTGACCATTGTTTTTTTTTCTGGCTTATTCTGTTTCATATTTGTATTTTAGATTATTGGTATATTATTTAGAAAATATTAGTCTCTAAAATCGAGGCACTGTTTTTACGACAAGCGTCCTGCCCTAATAACGTAACGTAATGCGTATTTTTTCTCATTTTTGTGACGCCAAATTTATGAGCACATTGAATAATTTATTGTATTTTTATTATCAGCTCTACAATGTAAAACAGTTCCCCGAGGAAGACAAAGCATCAAAAAATAAGATTTTAGGGTGGACTTTGGTTAAAGCCAACTGGATTTGCGACCTACCAACCCGAACAACATTTTTACCCTCCCTTGTCCGTCTTTGAATAAAAAAAAACATACATAATATATATAATGAACGGAGGCCGTAGTCGAGTGGTTGAGTATTTTCCAACCTTCCTAAAGTTGCGTGTTTTCAAAGAAGGAAAAATATTATGCGATTGTCATTTTAATACATTTTTTACATGAATACCGCACAAAAGTCCTAACCTGGGAGCCGGTGGGGCTATGGCATCCCCGCTTTGGATATATTGTGAGGCTGGAAACAGTGGGAAACGAAGGATATGAGGAAGAGGAAGGTTGGGATGTGCGCGACTTTTCGGATTTTGAAATATGGTCTTTTACCTTATACTATATATTATTTTGTATTAATTCACTATGAAATAACACAAATTATTAAACAAAAATGATATACGCAAGCCGAGTATCTTAAACACTCGACTTCGAAGGTCATCGTGTTATATTTTTGAATAGTTTATATTGCTTTATAAAAACTAGCGAACAAAAAAAACGCCACGAACTTATTATCAGTCCAGTAATATTTTTTTATTATTAGTTAGGTAGTAAGTTACATAAGTTTTTAAAAATAAAAAAAGTGTAGGAGATTTTCTAAAACTGATTATGGAGGCGGTAAATTCACTACTATCGTCATTAGAAAAAAAATACCCTCAAGTCGGTGGCGAAACTCGGGTTCAGTGCTCAAGGAACTGGGGAATGGTGCTAGTCTTGTTGGCTTCTCCCCAATTGTCCATAATGCTTACGAGCAAGAGGAGTCCTTTTATTGGGAGTCGGCTCACAACTTACTTTTAGAAAACGTGGGGTTAATATAAAAAAATATAAATATTTCAACAAATATGTAAATTTTAAACACGTGTAGAGGATTGATCGCTACAAAGCATTTTTTTAAATGTGATAGATGATTTTTTTTATTTTATTTTTTTTTTGATTTTTTGTCACATACATTTTTTTTTTTAAATTAGAAAAGAAAAAGATTACAAAAGTAAAAACATTAATTAAAAAAGAAAGAAAAGAAAGAAACATATTATAAACAATAAAGAAAAGAAAATAAGGAAGAACAATGTAGATATAACAAAAAATCCCACATAGGCAAAAGCCAGTGCGTGGGTATACTAATATAAATCAATAGTAGGTTCTCTATAGCAATAATATAAATAGATAGACAGTATATAATTACAATTAATAAAGAGTTACATTTCAAATTAAGCAAAACATTTTAATTTTTTTTTTTTAAATCACAGCAGATAAGTTAGTTAAGAATTTAAAAAAATATAGCAGTTATGGTATTAAGAGGTTGGTATTTTTTGTTTTTAACCAACTTTATTTATTTATTTATTTTTTTTTTTTTTTTTTTATTTTTTTTTTTTATTTTATTTTTTTTTTTATTTTTTTTTTTTTTTTTTTTTTTTTATAAAACGTTAAATTGTATTACCGGCAAAAATATGCCTACAAAGGTTTCACTGCCATGGGAAAATACAATGTAAGATTCAGGTTTCTTCATGTATTTATCTTATGATAGATCATATGATTGTGTAAAATATTACATATATACACAGAAACGATTATTGGAAACATATTTTTTCTAATAACATTTTAAAAATGAAAAAATATTAATTAAATTTATAATTAAACATATACCAACATTAATGGTTGTGACAAACAAATTTTCTTTTTTTTTTTTTAATTGAAGAATATTGTCTATTGTCGTGATTTCTGGTGGAATTGTATTGAATGGTTGGACGGCTCGGTACATCGGAGATTTCTGGGTGCTTAATTTTTTTCTTGTTGGCGATGTAATTAATTTTAAATATCTCGTCCCATCTCCGTATATCTCATATTTATAATGTATCTATATTTTTATTATTATTTAGACACCTATCCCTATGGTAATTAAATGTATAAAAATATAAACACTAAAAAAAATTGTTTGCTTCACCGTCATAAAATTGAGCTCTTTTAACATTATAAAGAAAAATAATGCTTGAACAATAATTAAAATGCGGCAATATTATTGTATTATATATTGCCTTACACGTTTATTCATTAATTTAATTTCTTATTCTACCAGAAAAGATTTTGTTTTTGCATTTTTTTAAATTATATAATCTTCATTATTTGAAAATTTTAGCTTTGAGTCTATAATGGCCTAGGTATTTAATTTCGTCTACTTTTTATAGTTTCCTCATCAATATGTACTTTTGGTTCCTTGTTTGTAATTTTTTTTTTTTGGCGTATATTCATATATTGTGTTTTATTGACGTTTAGTATAAATTTATTAAGTTTGAGCTATTTTGAAATTCAGCAATGTCTAAATCACGATTTATTTTGCTAATAGCTTTTTCATAATTATCTTCTGCAATATAAATCAGTGCATCGTCTGCAAACAAACGTATTTTGTAATATTTCCGTATTTTTACAAAGTCATTTATGTAGAGTATAAACAATATCGGGCTCTATACCGACCCTTGTGGAATTCCTGGGGATTTGATATAAAATTATTTACTTTGTTGTTTGCTTTTTGTTCATTAAATAGTTATGAAACCATTTTAATTCTTTCCCATCTATCCCGTATTTATTTAACTTTTGACAACTGTTTTTTTTTTATTTATTGCAAATGCTCTTCGAAAATCAAAAAGTACCGCAACAATATACAAGCTTTTATCAATATCACTTTTTCATACTTTGGTAACATATTCTCTATTCATTTGAAAAAAAAACTACTATTTCATGCAAACTATTATTTTTTCACAAAGAAGTGTAAATATTCTTGGCAACTGGACTTTTTTTCGAAAAAAATTTTTTTTTCTAAAGTTCTATTTTTTGTGAAACATTTTATGAATCGGGCGCGTCGCTCCTAACACACGAAAATATCTAAACAATTCAATAAATCACAAGCGTTAATTTTAATAGCCTTATGTATATAAATATTACGGTACTTACTGTACAGCAAACAATTATATAATTATAAATATATTTCTATCAGAATGCAAATAATTTAAATTGCATGAACACTTACCTAGAAATATTAAAACGTAAATAAACTCTAATCACAAAATCAGGAAACACTTTATCAACGTAATTAAACACATTGAATTACCACTTTGACGACACGTTTCACTATTATTTCGTTTTATTAAAATTAGTAATATACAATCTCACAATAATTTTATTTGTCAAAACGATTATCAATCTTTTCAAACGACACACAGTTTAAAATTTACATATGTACGTATTTACGTCACTTTAATTCAAATAAAATGTAAATCATTTAAAAACTCCGAAAACTTTTTCCGATTTGCGAAACAATGTTGTGAATAAATCTCACAGAGCAAATACGCGACAAAGCCTCGCTCACCAGGATGGTTTCGTAGCGACTGAAGTGTGGAGCTTGTGTAGAAGTGGCAGCGGAAGCCTAAGGTAGGCTGAATCATACTCACATACAAAAAGGGATAAAGGCCCACTAGTAATTATTTTTTATCAAAAATAGATAAAGTTAAAGTTTTTTGGTGATTGTTTCTTTACTGAACTTACGTTTGCTTGTTTGTAATTCGACTGATGATAATACAATATAACGGTCAATGGTTGATGTGGGGTAGGGTAAGTCTGAGGGGGGGGGTTACATTTTCACTACGACGAGGGAGGAAGTTAGAATTGTGAACCTTGTTCCCGAATCGGTGGTTTGCAATAAAGGATATAAAACACGAATTGAACTTGGAAAGCCGATAATTGCTACCTACGCAATATGTACTACTTATACATACGTTAACTAATAATGTAGATCCTTTTTAGCAGAAGGGATACGTTACCTATTTACAAACGTTAGAGGGCCGCATAGACGTGTTTGATGGCCTGTAAAAAGGAGCATTTTACGTGTCGAACCAGTTCTTCAAAGGTTATTCAATAACTCCCATCTAGAATCATTTATTTATCCGTACGTTTGATAAAAATCTGAAAATGGGCACTCCCACAACTCCTTGAGAATTCTTTTACGACATGAGGTATGGTTTAACAAATAATAATAATAATAATATTTGGATGATTTGTATAGCGTCGTTTTTGCGACAAATCATCTCAAAAATGTTCCCAAAATAAAGTTATGTCACGTCAAACATTTTTTGTTTATTTAGCCGAATGGGCCGTACAAAATTAACCGTAGGCCGCATTAAATGGGCCACGGGGCGCATGCAATGAGCTCGCGGGCCGCGGGTTGTGCATCACTGTTCTAAATTATGGAGCAGCAAGTTCGAACGGTGAACTCTGGCTTGGTCATGAAATTTACACAGATTTTTCTGTCTAGTTGTTCAAGATCAACGTATTTCATTATGAGCGATTGAGCTTTAAAATATTCATTAATCTGTAAAAAATAACATCAGATGCCAAATTGTTCAATTGTCTAATAAGAAAAAAACTTGTCGAAACTTGAACGACGCCGGGTAGTAGGTAATAACTAGTAGTTTTTGATTCAAAACACAAAACATTGAGATACTGCATTACCTAAACATTGAGCAAGTAAGCAGCGATGCTAATCAAAATTCCCTTAGCGATAACATACCAATGAATAATAACAGTTTCTTGGTAAACTATGTTAACAGGTGGCATCTTCCAATGGAGATTTTAAAATTAACTCTGCCAATTAGCATTTCAAACACTTGCTAGAAAATTGATTTGTTATGCAAAACTATGCAACTCATTATTATTTTATTGTAGTCTGCAGCTGAAGTAAATTGAAAATAAATTATTAAAACAATATTAATAATTTTCAAAGAAAAATTAACTAGGAAGAAGATAGAGCAAATAAAAAGATAAGGTTGTGACTCTGAATAGCCAGGTACTTCTCAACCATCCTCTTCCCCATCTCCCATAGTCCCCCATCAAATTCTGAATATAGACTATTTCAGTCCACTAAATGAATGCCAGTAAAGGGCGCCCTTGACCATCGAAAGGCTTAAGTTCACCGAGCGAAATAGTTTTTTTTTTCAGAGAAGTGTTTATTTACAAACATGCCGTTTCCAGGGATGTTGGCAAGGGCTGTGTTGTTTGTTTATACTATATATTATATTATTGGATAACAGCACAGGTTGGGAAATACTAGCTCCACCCTTCCACAACTTCAGAGGGCACAGTACCCTAGAAATAAATACGTTGGGATGTTCTAAAAAATAGGCGGACCCTTAAAAACATAACAATTTTTTTATTAAACTGGGGTAAAAAATCAATAATATTTTATTTACAGGTAAGTGAAGTCAAAATGTGAAAAAACGTATCATTTCTCTAAATGCTCGTTGAAATAAACTAAAATTCACCGTAATGTAGAAACACGTAAAATAATTTTAGACTTAACTGTAAAGGTCTTTGATATATACTTTACTTACAAAATGTAAGTGTGCTTGAAAAGTGTTATTGTAGAGTACGTCATTAAACAAGGTCAAGTGCCTTTTTCGCTTTTACGTGTTGAATTTTTAAAAACATTCTTGCTAGAATTAAATACATTAAAAAAATCGTTTAAAAAAAAAGTTAATTTGTAAAATTGAGGCTGCTTCAAGACCTGTTCATACACAGAATAAAAATAAACTCCTGGCCGCATACTTAAAATACTTTTCAAGTCAATGGTAACAGCCATGGAAAGTATGGTGATATATTTATAAGGCGACGGTAGCAGTTTAACTCCCAATTCGAAACTGAACGGAATATTGCCAAATGATAAATTCTCCCTTTTTTAGATTTCTCTGTTTTCTGCGTGATATTACTCACATGGTTTTGTTCGGCTAATTTTTAATTTTCAAAGTTTGTCCTTCTCTATGTACCTTCATTTCGCAGGTGTTTTGTAGCCAGGGTGAATATGCCATTTCTGGGAAAATTAATAGTATGTCTCATTTAATTACTTTTACATAGTTAGTTATTAATTCGCATAGTAAGAAAAGTTTTCTGTCCGTTAATTAAACACTGACGATTTGGTTGCCCCGCTTAAAACGCTAAATGGAATACTAAACAATACGTTTGAATGCAAAGTACATTTTCCTATGTTATTTAATGCTACAAACATTTAGGTTACACTGTTATTTTATTCCTGACCTATGATCCATTGAATTTTCCACTGATAATAACACTTTTATGTTTTTTTTTTCCTTACAGTAGAACAAGTAGTCAATGTGACAAAAAAATGCAAGGTAATTGAATGCTTCTCTCATGGTAAAATTTTGTCGTAATGTAACAAACGGAACATCTAAAAACCCCTGTATGTGCTAGCAGATGAAAATAATTAAGACTTACAAAACCAGGTAAGATAGCTAATACCAAAAAAGTTACAAAACGTAATTATAATTATCTTCGTTTTTCCATGCAGTTTCCTATGAACGATTTTAGTTAGAAAACCGGCCGAACCATAAAGTGGACTTCTTCCATAAGGCTTCTATCTCCACCTTATGTTTTTGGCACTTCGGTCCTTATTTGTATCGTATGTTCATTTACGACCCATAATCCAATAAATGACAAGTATGGAGATACACCGCAAGGAAACGTCAACTTTGTATGCATCACGTTAGTATCTGAGTAACATAATATCATTGGATAGATTCATGCTAATGGAATGTATTTATTTAACGTTTTGCGGATAAACGAAACATAAACGTGTCGATTTGCTGCATAATTTCGTAAGAAGATTTTACAATCTACAAGTTATAGTAAAAAAACACCGTATCTGATTGCTTAAGGATTTGCTAAATGTATTTTTAATATAAACATGCTAAGTAAAGCGCGTATTGAAAAGGGAGTAAGTTCCAAAGTGACAGTTATTCTCAGTATCGCCTTGGTGAAAGATCATTCTGAACCGAAAAGTTCCACGAAATTGATTCAGCCGTGTTTAGTGATCAGATCTGCGGCCAAACATTTTCCAACATTACTTACTTATCTCCATCTCTTCTCTACTCTCTTCAGTCTCACAACATACCCCATTTTGGGAATCCATAGTACCGCTGGCTCCGGCCGTAGGGATTCTTGTACGGCATACGGATAGTTATCAGTTATCATATTCCAAATTGATGTAATTTTACACCTTCTCAAATAGGTACGTTTATATTTCTTACTTCAATATTTCTATGTATTACCTCCATTTTAAGATGTAGGCGTAAAATACTTAATAAATAATTAAATTTTGTGAAAGCAGGCAATTCAATTAACTTTCATACCAAAAAGCTATAACTTTATGATATAACTTTGTTTTCACAAACCACTTCAGTAATTAATTTATATTTCAATATTAATACGATTATCTGCTATTATTTCCTGTACTGATTTTATTGACAAATTTCATTCTTAGCACTTGCGTAAATGTAAACAATATGCATAAATAATAACTAGAGTAAGAAATATCATTCTCTTTTCATTCTGATTTTCATGTGGAAGTCAAATTTAGGTCGAATTCAGGGAAGTTGGTATAAAAAGTACAAAAAGCTATAAAGTAGTTATTTATCAAATATAATCTCTATTAAAAGACCAGAATCGATCTTAGAGCTTATTTCTTCACTGGGAGTTACCCCACGCTGGGGTAAATAAATGAGAGTTGGCGCTTATCCGATTAAATAAACATGCCGTAAAAGAATTTCATTACGTCGTAATTCCTATAACCGACTAAAATAGGACAAATTTAATCGTATCTTGCCAAAAAAATAAAGGTAATTCCTTTAAATGATACATTACTCGGTATATTCCACCTAAAATTAAACCGGTTATTCCCACAAAAAAAACATAACACTGTAATCCCGTAAAAAATAACTCTAACATACACCTAAACCGACATAAGTCGGTTATTCCTAATAAAATTAGATAACCCGGTTTTTCCTACAAAAAATCCTTACGTCGATAATTCTCGCGAAAAAAACACTTTTTCAATAATTCAAAAAAAAATCGTCACCCTTTTTATACAAATATAGTGGTTTTCCACTTATTATTAAAAGCATTTTTTTATTAATAAAAAATGGTTGAAGCAAAGCGTTTTTTTTTATAAATAACTTGGCTACAACTACAGTTAAAAAAAAGTATAACTCAATAGTCAGGTAACTAGCTACACAATAAGGTTTCGAACTATTCGATTATTCAACACCAGATTTTTTTTTTAAATCGCATTCTATTATATGAACCCTGTTTTATGTTAAATGGAAATAAACGTGTGTTAGAAAGTATGCAGCACCCTTGAGGTGATTTTTCACAAAAACGGCACTATACAAATTATCCAAATATTATTATTATTATGTTTGCTTAAGCCAATAAGCACGCAATCAAGGCAGCTTACTTACAAATATTGTGAACACTATTGTAGGCAACATCATCGCTGAAAAGGCAAAAGGGACACTTTGGATACACTTTGGTCAAAAATGAGTTAAATTAGCAGTTTTGATTTTAAAAAATCTGCGTCGAATGCACTGACTCTCGTTTGATTTTGAAGACTTTTGTGACCCTTCAGTCATCCAAAATATATTTACCACTTGGGGGAAGGCTTGACTTAAGCGACACAAGTTTCGGACGATTTGAGCTTTGTGTCGCTTCAGGTAACTCAGTGAGAGTATTGAGTTACCTGAGTTAACTTTTTTCAAAATCCAACTAGGTATTATGAACTTTATTGTAAAACAAAAAAAAATACTTTAAAGTGCTCTGGTGTACGCTTCCCATAATGGCGCTTCAGCCCTTTTGCCTTTTCATTGACGATACACCCTGGTACAAAGATCGCAGCGATATAAATATCAAACTGTAATAATGGCCTTAAAGGCCAAAACAGCTGTCAATAAAACTTAAAACTGAAACTAGCACTAGTTAAATAATAATAATATCAAATTTAATTCAATCGAATTATATAAAAAAATGAAATGAAGTTCTACAAATTAAACACAAAGACTTTAAACACTAATTATCTAAGCTTTAAAAAAAACATCTATTTACCGAAAGAGCTAAAACTCTGGTTCGGTGAGGCCTTACGTCAAGAACCCATCGACAATATTTGGGAGTTCATAAAACGAAAAATCGGGAAGGAAGTCCTAACTACCAAGTAAACTATTATAGAAAAAGGTTACCAGGATCTGGTAACATAAGTCAGAGTAGTCAGAAACAATAACCTGTGAAGAAAATATAAACTTTAAATTGCACTGGCGTTATCATATTTGCTTGAAATAATATCCAAATTCTAAAA
This sequence comes from Drusus annulatus, assembly GCA_022651775.1. Lineage (NCBI taxonomy): Eukaryota > Metazoa > Arthropoda > Insecta > Trichoptera > Limnephilidae > Drusus > Drusus annulatus. Next base: position 164,439 of record JAGWCC010000581.1, read on the forward strand.
TTGCAAAAATATGTGATGACCACCCACTGTAGATACCATTCTTGTGCGGCCTGCTTTTATTATTATACTCTTCTCTACTCATTTCCCTTAGATAAATAACCTTGTGAAAAAAACATTATCTAGAGTATAGGACCAAACAACATTTATTTAATTCAGTTTAATTTTGTACCCTGATGATGCTTAGGCCAAGCGAAACCGGTCAGTCATAAAAAATTAAATAATATTCGTGGTCTTATACAAAGTTTTTTTTTCATTTCTTTTAATATGTCAAACCACAAAGTGATTGCTCTCTACGAAAATATAACATTTCTTTACACTAAGCTGACCAGATGAAGTTTAAAGTGCGAGTAATCCAACCATCAGCAGAAGATTTTCCATGATCTGTTCTTACCGAGCGATGAATCGCCTTTAGATATGTACATTTTAATCAAATCTCTGTACTGTACTACAAATTCAGAAAGCTCATTATTAAATTTGCTCTCATGTCCCAAAATTGAATTATAAAAAAAAAACACAAATAATTTGAATAAATACCAACTATAATTTTGTCAATTTTATCTCCTCTGAATGCAAAACTGTATCTTTCACCAAACTACTCGTAGAGGTAAATAAAATAATGGTGTTTATCTGAAGTGACCTGCCCGGTAAACGTAAGTATGCTTCTGTATATTATCTCTGTGCATACAGGAGTATAAATAAATATTTAACGACTATCTTTATGTTTCTTTGAAACAAATTCATGAAAACTTTTACACACAGCGCTATCTGTTGGTTTGAGGGTAAATTATATGCCATATATGTCAATTATCAGACAATTTGATAATGCCCTCAGAAGGCGAAACAGCTGTCACGCGTAAAAATAATTACATCGCAGAGCTTTTAACTAAAAGTTGTTTTTAAAAAAAAAAATTAAATGATAATGATGTAGACATTTTTGTTGATGGTCTGTACGGTTTCAGACGGAATGTCATGTTATTGCTTAAAAGGGTGTTAGAGTAATTCCCTAAGTATATTTTGTATGTATCTAGTAGTAATAAGTACAAAAACAACAATTTTTAAAAAATTTAATGTATCTTGTCTATTTGTATTGTATTTAACAATGATTGTACACTAACTGGTTTTTTTATAACTGGATTTTTTCACGTAAGTGATAACATCTGTTAAAACCCAGTATAAATAAATAAATGAATAAATAATAATTATTGTTTAAATAAAATTAAAACACCTAAAAAAAAAAAAAAAACGTTACGTATTATTATTATCTATTATAAAGATGGACAGAATCGTATATCCAAGAAAATACATCACCATAATACGAATTACTTTTAACACGAAGCCATCTAATTATCGTGCATACAATCATTTTTATATCAAAGATTTTAAATAAAAACCCTTAATTTTTATGTGATTTTTTATTTTTTTATTTCTACATATTGGGTCTCACTTATTAGCCAAGTGCATTTTAGCATGTAAATTTATGTATAAAAATTAAACGGTTTATTATGACATCAATTATTTTTTTTAAACTCCTCACTGATTTTTTTTAAATGGCGACATTGGTTGGCTTTTGAAATTTACATAAGGCAATTTGAAACTTTCAATGCAATCAAACATTTTGCTAATGCACGTTGTTTTAACAAAATTGAAAACAATTTTCAATTATCAATTTTAAAATCACCTTCAAAAGCGTCAATGTTTATTAACACTGTTTTGTAGGTAAAATTTATTAAGTAACTGCTGTTAAAAATAACTTTCTTTTCCTGAAATGAACAAAACAATGCATTAGCAATTAGGTCATCAAATCTTTTAATTTTATTTATTATTCGGTTACTATTACTGCATTTGGTGAAAATATTCTTAATGTACCTCTTATCTTTACACTAGCTAATTGACTACTTATTCTCGAGTTGGTGCGTTCATTATACAAACTGAATAACAGAAACCAATGTCGTTGTGAATGCCCCAGACTTGCTTCCGTTACGTCGATAACGAAACAACTTATCAAGTAATATTTAACGACTATCTTAATGTTTATTTGAAACAAATTCATGAAAACTCTTACATACAGCGTTATCTGTTGCTTTGAGGGTAAATTATGCAGATAACCTTTATGTCGTGATACATTTTAACTGGCGGTTCTAAGTGTGATCAGCCCTGACTAAAATTAGGATTAACCACGACGGCGGCAAAGAGTTGATAAGTTATTCTCAACAATCAAGGGAAGCATTTGCATTGTTTAAAACAAGGGAAACATCCACGAAAACATAATTACCCCATCGAGATTCTTTATGAACTTTGTACACCTACTTTTAAAGTATAGAGTTCCGTTCAATAATCGGAGTTCAATAATTTTGTAAGTTTTCTTTAAAAAATATTATTACAACTTTGTTTGTATACTGTAAACCTATAAAGGAGTTTTTATACGAACTAGTGATTACTGTATCAAGCCGTTATGATTCTTTTTGGTGTACGACTTTTTTATTAAAATACTAGCAGTTACTATCCGAGTTTCTAAATCATATTTTCTAATCGAGGAAATGAAAAATTGATATAAATTAAATTTGACGACTTGTATTATTTTTTTCAATTAATTATTAAGCTCCATAGCTCTAGATGGAATTAACGTCACGGAATCAGTGCATTTGTATCGGCCTAGAAATTCTAACATACTTAATTGTTTAATTTTCATGATTCCAGAGCTCACCGTTCAAAATCTTTAAGATAATAGAGTTTTGATTTGTGATGTAATTTGAAACGATTAGTATTGTTTGGGTTCCATTTGATGTATTCATAGTTCATAGATAGGCCGGCGTGCTGAGATATGCGCTAAAAGGTGTCAGTAACTTCCTGCTGATAACCTTTTGACACCTAACTAGTGTAGCAGCACGAACTCGAGGTGCAAACAATGTTCCGACCGTGCTCATGGCGTCTACTCGGAGCGCCTGTTCGAATCTTATGTGTCTTATCCAAGCCAAGCGTCTGATCGTATCATGTTATCGAAAGTTTCTTATCGAAAGTTTCTTATCGAAAAGTCTTATCGAAGCTTCTTAACTAAGCATATTATTGACGCGCCTTATCATGAGCCTTCTTAAAGCTTTTATTTTAAGAGAAACGCATTCGAGATCTGTTTCATCAAAAAAAAATCGGATTAAAGACAAAAATAATTAAAAAACAAATTTATATTTTTTTACTTAAACGGTATGGAAAGTGTCTACTACGCTGTTGAATTATTTTTATGTAAATAGTACTATTATAAAATTGACTTCAAAAAAAGTTTTGAATTTAATGATTTTTGAGGCACCTTTAGAAATTTTATTATACTTAAAACGTAAACATAAAACGATTTAAAAAAAGCGTTTTGTTCTGTTGAAATTTGAAATAACAAGATATTATGTAGCAATGTTTTATTTTATATTCATTGTATATTTAAATGTAAGATTTGTTTATAATTAAAATTAATATCAAAGGTATCATAAAAAAAATATTTCATATTTCATGGCCTATAATTACTAGTTACTACTGTATATTGTAATTTTACAACTTAAAAAAAAATAGTTCTGGGGCTCATTAGATATTTTCAATTACTTTTGTTTGATTCATTCAGTTTGGTTAGGTATTTTGGCCTTAAATCGGAAACAAAATTTGGTAGAAACAGACCCCGAGTTCGTTTCTCTTCAGGTAAACAGATAGAGAAAGTAAAGAGCTCAAAATAATAAGATTTTTCTGATGTAAAACATTGAAACAAACAGTTAGCTTTTATAATAAAACATTTTCATTAAAATCGATCACAAAAAGCAGCCTGTTGCGTCGAATATGCTTGGCTCGCGGGCTCCAGGTTACCGGTGACTGATTCACAAGCTAGTTGAAGCCCCATAACTCTCGCATTAAGGGGCATTATTTCCTTGTCAAGGTGAATTATTTATTGTATTTCTGCTTATATGTAGATAGTAGTCGTGCAGCCGTATTTCTCTTTCATGTCTGTGCCCATTTGTACAAAAATGCTGTTTTCTGCGCCGCGATCTTCAAATAGTCTTGTATAACTTGCGACTTGCGACAGTGATGTGATTTACAAAAAAATATGTAGTAGGGATACAGTTAACATTTACCCTCAATTTAAGGATCACCATTTTAATTACTGGAAGAGCATGTTATTTCGTAAAATAAGTCCCAGCGACCATTTCCTTTTTTACGTCGCGCTGTCTTCTTTTCACTGACGAAATAAAATAAAATTATATTTTTTCTCGAAAATGTTTTGGCTAAAAATGTGACGAATTACAGAACCGTATGAGTGATCGTATGTTTAAAAAAAAAATCTGAAGATATTTAATTATTTATTTTTTCTCCCACTTTAATTATTTCCCTACATGTAGGGAAAATGCGATAGTCATCACATCACTGATTGGGACTTGCATCTTGCGGTTAATGTTGGCCGTGGCGATGGAACTAGTACTAACAACTGGCAACTCTAACCTCTAACGCGAACGTCTCACTTTACATGTGTGAGAAAGGAGTGGCATTTGCTTTCGGTGCCAAGATTTATAACCACTCATATGGAATTTTAGTGGACACGTTGTTGTTATGGCGAATAAATATAAATCATTGCGGTCTCTCTATCGAGGATCTAACACTAAGATAATTTACTCACACATATTTAGTATCTAAAAAAAACTGGTTTCCCAGCAAGCAATAACTCATTTCTAATCGAAATGTTCATCAAAACTCATAAATAATCACAGCAAAATAATTTGCTACAAGACGTTAAATCGTTTCTAAAAAAATATTATTTTTACCCAGATAGGTAGGTACTCGCTTACTGAAACTTGTAGAAAAATTCCATATCAGCAAACATTCGTAAGAACGTAAGAAGTAGAGGGTTACATCATTCTGCTCACACTGCACGCGGCTATTTATGTACTACAGGTTAATGACAATCGAAAAAATATTATTATTTCTCGTTATGTGTAAGGCACCGAGCACATGACTTACTCAACACAGATGTGATTTCTCAAACCAAAATGAAAATAAAAATACAGTTTTTTTATTGTTGTTTAGTTTCTAATTATTAGAAAAAAACTTCTCAACTTGCATAATGCCAAATATGCTTTTTTATTTGACTCTGATTTAACGGAGCATTTCACCTAATTTGGTCGACGTGAACCGTCGTTTGTTCGTTGGCGATCTGTAGTCGTGCTCGGGAGTGATACAAAAATATCGATGCGCTTGTGTTAGGGGTCTTGACTGCCTCTAGGAAGCACATACACTGATGTCTGTATCCTGCTGTATCCCTCCAGTTCTGTATGCACAAGACTGTGGTTTTCACCATAGTTTAGATCTCTCGATATTCCTTCTTCCTGCAGGCTTATTAAATAGAAGGCTTATAATTGATTGGCTATTTTCCATCCTTGCTACGTAGGAACCACAAAATCCCAGCGGACAGCGTCCTAGTATCGGGAAACTTGTCCTTTGTAAATACTCTAAAAAATATTTGACGTGCATGATATTAATAACTTACTTAAATACTCAAATCAAAACACATCAAAGATGTTCTAGAAGTACGTGGTCCTGCTTTAGGTTCCCGAGAGCTGCGGAATCACAAACAATAGGACGAGGAGCAGAGGATAGCCTCGAGCGAGCCCTGGTAATGACAGCTCTAAGCTGCGTACTGGTCTCGTCTTATAATAATAATTAATGTACTGATAATTATGACACTACGCATTTGAAAGCCCTGCGCAACCCTTCCCTTTATATATATTTATAGGGATATATACATCCGAGTATATCAGATCGATTCGCAATGAAAGGTTGAACCATGTGATGAATTCCTTAATATCATTTCAACAATGTCATTGCCAGAATGTGAGTATCATTCAATAATATTGTGACGCGTTGTACCTACATTTTGAACTCTGTTTGTATATCCCACTCACTCCTTAAGAAGTACCTACGTAACTGTAGGTAGATTATTACTATATTTCAGCGTGTTACTTGACTAACTGTAATTTAATTACAGATCTTTCTTAGTATTGAAGTCTACAAACCAAGTGAAGTTATCAATTAATTACTAACTAAGTAACTAACTAACCATCACGCCGTTTCCCGCAGGGGTAGGCAGAGAGGACGGACCGCCATATAACTCTGTCTTCCACATTTTTAATACGATCATACATGGTTTTACCGCACATACGTCTCAAAGATCTCATTTCCACAGCATTCAGTCTACTTTCATCCTTCCTCTACCAGTTCCATGCCTCACTGCCATACATCAGGGTTGGTATAAGTACTCCATTGTGGACTGCTAGCTTTGCTTCTTTGGACAATTTCTTATTTGCGCCAACAGAGTTCAGTCCTCCATTAATGGAGTTTCCTGCACTCACCCTTCTTTCAATAACCTTGTCAGCCTTTCCGTCTCTCGTAAACATACTTCCTAAATACACAAACTCATCCACTTGCTCCAAGTATTCATCATTCACAACTATATTGCACGCTGTTCTCGTACTCTCTCTTTCAAACACCATGACTTTGGACTTACTTACATTCATCATCAACTCATTTTGCATACATACTTGGTTCATCCTAGACACGAGAAACTGTAGATCTTCCATACTGTCAGCAATCAGCACCGCATCGTCCGCATACAATAGGCAACATACTTTCAGATTGTTCATTTTCGCGCCCAAGCCCACACCTTTTAATTCTTGCAACAATTGTCCATGTACAAATTGAACAACCACGGTGACATTACACAGCCTTGCTTTACACCTTTTGTGATGTTAAACCACTTCGTAAAATCGCCGTTTACTCTAACACATGCAACGCTTCCCCCGTACAAGGACGCTATTGCTTGTATAAGCTTCGTATTAACTCTATACATGGATAATACCTTCCACAATTTGTTTCTATCTACTCGATCATACGCCTTTTGCAAATCGACAAAAGCACAGAAAAGTTTCTGGTTTTTTTGCCAAAAACTTCTCTGTAAGCATCCGCAATGAGAAAATTTGATCCATGTACCCCATTCCACTCATGAAAGCACCTTGGATGTCCCATATTTTGTCTTTTGTTTTCATTCTTACCATTTCAATCAATATTCTACCATACAGCTTGCCAACTGAACTTAGTAAGCTTATAGCCCTATGGTTCCCACATTCCATGCGTGACCCTTTACCTTTGTACAGAGGCATGATCTAATGGCGTGTAACCCTCCTCTAAACACTGGTTAAAAAGTTTGCATAGCCATGTGAGAACTACACGGCTAACCCCTTTAAAGTATTCAGCGGCGAGATTGTCAAAGCCAACCGCTTTACCATTCTTTATGCATTTAATCGATCTTTTAATTTCATCCATGCTGATTTCGGCAACATTCACTTCATCATCATTTATACCTGATTCGACACTGGGAACACTGTCACTTGGGGTGCTTTCAAAAACCTCTTCAAAATATTTCATCCATCTATCTTTTATTTCTTCCTCGTTTGTTAACATTTTTCCATCTTTCGATTTTACAACTTTCACGCATCCGCTTTCTGGGCCGTTTCGGGATCTTTTGACCTCCTTCCAAAACAATTTGATCTTTTCTTGGAAGTGATTTGTCATTTTGATTCCTTCTTCTTCTTCCAGGCGTTTCTTTCGTTCTTTCACTCCAACACTTACTCTTTTCTTGCATTCCTTGTATACTTCTTTCGCTAGATCCCTCTTCGTGCTATTTAATTTAATTATGCAAATGTTATTAAAATACTGAGTTGCAGGGTGTGACAATACATATAACCAGCTACGTAGCTGTACCACTGTAACGTTACAGCGACAAAACTGCACATACTCGTATTGCCGGCTCTGCGCTTACGGGTTAATGGTCAATGCAGGACGTTGATTGATCATCAATGATCATGGATGATATTAAATTAGAGGAAAAAGTTTAAAGTTTTAAAGTTAAGAAAATATGTGTTAAATTGTAGCTTAGAAATATTCATTTAAGGGTTGTATCAGAACATATGTATTACTATTTACGTATGTACTTTTTTTAAAACTAATACATTTATTTGATAAAATTTTAGCTCAAGATGAGCCACTCATATTTTTGTAAAGATTAGTAAATTCATCGTTTACTTTGAATTGCGACCATTGTCGTGAAGGACTTCTTTCCCAAGTATCGACTGCTGTCAGAATTTTTGTGGTCCCTTAGGATTTCGAACATTTACAATAAGATTTATCGAACACTAACCTACCTGTATTTCAACGGGACATAGAAGTAAAATATATTCTATTGTTTTAAATATCAATGTGCATCCCAACTTCAAAAGTGTATAATTTAAGTGGGTACCTATTTCATCACTTTAAGTATTGAAAATCTTATATAAACGCTTACTCCATTTTTCGGAAAGAAACCGTAATATCGCAAAATAATTAAAAGAAGCGCCCTCAAACATAACTTTGTTACATTTTAATGGGGCCTGCTACTGACTTCACTGTTACAATTTGCCGATTCATACTATTTGCAGCCTTACCTCAAATAAAAAAATAATTCTAAAAAATCAAGTCCTTCACAGAACTTCTGTCACATAAACAGGATAATGTTTATTTCTTTTTCCGAGGAAAACATTAAAAAAAAAATATTTTTGCATTTCAAGATAAATATATTAAATTTCTTGGGATAACTGTGAACGGAAAAACAATTCCTAGCATGTGTACTCTTCATTTGTAAAACATGCCTTTAGCTCAAAGCACTAGCGCGATACGTGCGTCAGTTGATTTGCGGACTCACGACTGAGGAGTTGAGTGAAAGCATACGAGTACGTCACCGCGAGCCGCGAGCCGCGAGCCTAGCCTTGGATGCAGGCAGTTGGCCGCCCCTTTGATGTTCTGTGAACACCGGTGGCGATGGGCCCGATGCACACTTCTTGCCAACATTTTGCTCAAGAATGTCCATGCACAAGGAATGATTAACTTTAACGATTTTTTTTTGAAATTGTTTATAATTGGATTACTAAAATATGTATTTTACTAATATGTTTTTGTGTAATAATTTATTTTATTTTGGATTTTCGGTCTCGCCATGGCACTGCTTTTTTTTCACGAAATAAAATTATTGATGATTTTAAACTTAATTAATAAAGTATAATCGATACAGAATCAGAATATTTGTGTTTTATTGTACAGTAAACAGTTCTTGAAAAAATATTTAAAAACAAATGATCTTTCTGAACGCTCCGGATGAGTTCTGACGTCAGTAGTACTGTCCGGGACGTCATAAGACAGTGAGGATTAAGGATAACAACTGGAAAGATATGATGCTTAATATCACTGAACACTTTAAATTGGGCCGTTAAGCTGGAATAAAAAAATCACACTTTAACAATGAACACGTCATATAAAAAAGCGACAGCTGGATTTTTTCACTGGGCCCATCTTTAAGGTTGTCTTTTCACTGCCCATATCATATTTGTGGAGCCAGTGTTATGTTTCCGCCTACATCCCACAACAAGCTAAACAAAATAATTACAATATTTTGAGTTAAAGGTACTTATAAAAAAGGCATCTACACATGAAACTTGGAGCTAGGCGTTGTTGACGGCTCAAGGTTAAATTTAATAACAGAGTACCTATTTATTTCAAAGAGATGTGTAGTGGAGAGGTAGCATGTAGGGGCCGTATTATTTCGACACGTCATGTACATATATTTTTTTTAAGGAATATTTAAAGGAAAATATGCTGCCAACTAGAAATATACTTACTAAACTAACATTTATATATCAAAGTTTTCTTTTAATCTTTTCGAAATTCTACTATTTTGGACTTTTAAAAAACTTCAAAATTTGTCTCTTTCATAACCAGTGTGAAGTGAAAGAGCCACATTAAGTATTGAAGGCGTCGAGTAGGTGGTACATACAAACAATGCCCCCTAAACTTATTGAATCAATGAAACAGGTATTCATAAAAGCTTATTTTATTTTTACCTGGTAAATAATCAAACATAATAGTTTTATTAGTTAGGTCCGTGAGTAGGTATAGTGAAAAAAATGGAAAGAAATAATCGAATAGCAAAAATAAAGAAGAAGAAAAGTTTAATTTCCTAGTGGCAATTTAGACAAAAAAAATTGTAAGGACCCTTGACGCCACTGAATTTGTGGTCACATAAATTACATATTTTACATTTGAACCAGTTCACCAAATTTTTTTCACACCTAGTTTTCTTTGCAGACCACACAAAAGTATTATTTCCCCCCTGTCTTGTTTCTCTGCTTTGTTCTTGACTTGTTTCCCTGTCTCATTCGAGCTGTAGGAGTTTAAAACCTCGTCACCAGAACTGTCTAAGGAACCAGTATTGTGAAAAGATATATTATCATGGGAAGGTTTCGTAAGAGCAGACACAGCATTTTAAGAGCCGGCTCCTCCAATGCTGAGTCGACTGGCTCTTTCATAACTTTCGCTAATAATATTAAATAACCTCGAAATCAAGAACACCGTTGCAAATACAAAATTATGTTATTTGATTTTGTACACGAAACAATATTCTAATTGTATTAATTAATGCAGCAATAGATTCCACTCACCACGGATTTTGTCATAAATCAACAAAGTTATAGCCAAAAACTTACTTTTTAGCGGCGACAAAAACAAATAAAAAGTGCCTGGTTATTCAGATCTGGTCAATAAATATGGTAAAAGCCCTCGTTTTTTTTAGTTCTCATTTAATTGATTGTGATTTAAGGAATGGATTGCATTGTGCAACCTCTGCATACTTTCTGTAATAAAAATAAATATATTTATTTTAATATTATTTCAAGTAAAGTTTTGAATCTAATGATCGTCTTCCACCAGGGTGATACTTCCCTCTTACGGACGGAGTGCAAATTAAATTATAAATGAAACTGAGCATATAAATAAAATAAAATATATTACCAACGCCGGGTTTCGAACCCGCGATCTTACCGCTCTGACATTAAGGTCGGCAATCTTGTTAAAGTGTTTGATAGGAACTGAGAAATAATTGTACCAGAAATAGTTCAATGCTACGGAAGCTTATTATCGTTGATTATAATTGAGTTGTTTAGGTGCCTGTACTCGTATGTCGATACTGATTGCTCCCGTTACCAAGTGAATATATAATTGTGTTTGAAGGTACTTATCTGCTTTACTAAGGTTGGTATGTTTCAAACTTAAAAAAGCAAAATGGCCCTAATTGTTAAAAGTTTGCATGCATCTTTTCTCCGTCCGTTCTTTTAGGCTCAATGAATTGTCCGGGGAAGCAGCCTCCTCCTAGTTTTTGTACAAAAATTGATGTGGAAGTTTTTTGTTACAAAACTTTTGTTACAGAAATTGGATGACTCCACTGCAATATGCTAAACAGACCCGTAAACTGTTTTTCTTTATGCATGTGCAATGTTCCGTGTCCATTCATATATTGTATTACTAAACCTAGATATCGTAATATTATTATTACCAGAAATAGATAATAACACCTACTAATAAAAAAGCCGTATTTTATCTCGATATGTTATCTATCATTTTATCTGCGTTCATAAAATTTGTATGCCGTTATACCTTTTTAAGGCAGTCTTCCCATGCGTATCTATCGATCAGTTTTCAGAGGGGTTTCGTGGAAAAGCTTCGAGTACAAAATTAAAGTCTCAGAAGATATCATGTTTTTTGCCTGAATATTTTTTGTTGTTGATAGGTTATTGACTAGCGTTGAGTCTCTAGCGCGTGTATTCAGAAAACAGTATTTTTTTTTTATGGATTCTTTCGTAATCCTCTGCTAACTAGCTGGGGCCTATACAAATACCCCTCATAATGGCTACCTAACTATTACTACGGCTCATTAGGCCTTATTACTATCACCATCTGATGGTTGTATTTAATTGACTGAATTTATTTATTGAAGTTTTTTTTTTATATCACGTTAAAATAATATAATTACCCACCTTCCATAATAAAATATATGATACATTTTATGGTTTCAAATAAACTAAGTATGAAATACATCTCCCTTAAAAAAGCGTACCAACCTTGGAGTAACAATATATGGAGAGAGAGCTAATTATTTGTACCCAACCTATACAAATTTGGGATAAATCATTTTCTCCGGATTTTCACCATGAGAGAGAAAGAGAAAACAAAATTTCGCAAAATATCACACCGCTTTAAAGTATTGTAAGAATTTTCTTCGTCTCCCGCATCTCTAGTGACTCCGCCCACACGTTTTGATATGCGAATAAACTGGACACAACTCAACGGTTTTTTAGGTTATATCCTATATTTTTGTTTATAACAATACTGTGAAAAAGTGGTTATGCAAATAAACAAAAACATTATGTCGACATGTGCTATGAATGGATGTATAAATACCCTAGCCCTAGTCCTAGCCACGCACAGGTCTAGCCGAGTCCGGCAAAAATCATCAAAGCTGACTACAGCAGCAGTCCCTCCTGCATATTATTGCTCTAAGGTACCAACTAATCAAACTAACATATTTTGATAGAAGAAAGTTTTGATTTCTAATGATTAAATTGTTATGTTCAACTATGAACGAGACATCTAGTGAGCTTAGTTTAGTGAGAACCTAAATCGCATAATTTTGTGGCACACAATGTTCATCTGTAATCGGGCCCGGCTCTGAGCCAAGCGGCGCCTGACGCAGTTAAAATTTTTGGCGCCCTTTGTGTCAAAACCTACACCAACATGTTCGTTAAAACTTCTATTTACGTCTAATAAAATACCTTTTAATGTAACTAACGTGTCTTCGATATTTTCCACGCAGACCTATGAATATTATACACAATAAAACATCACTTTTATTGAAATGTTACAACACTTGTTTTTACATCTAAATATAAACAGATTTAAAATATCGGATGTCAAAAAATGTTTATGTTTTGTTGAGTTAAATTAGCAGAGTAACAAAATCATTCGTGTATTATTAAAAAAAAAATAACAAAACACAATAAAAACGACAACGTGCGTCACAACTTCCAAAATGATGTTAGATATTTTTCTGTGACATTATTTGTATATCTCAACTTTTATATCTATATACTAAAACAATCTTTAAGTTGCTTTAAATACATTTTTAATTCGTGTGCGTTAACATTGTGAAAAAACTTTTTAATTCATAAGTCAAAATGCCTGACATTGCTGGAGGGATGCGACAGCATTAAAAAATTCTTATTGCGCTGTCTCATTATTTCATTAAATTAAATTCGCGCCGATTACTCTCTTATTGGAACTGCTTGTTTTGCCCAATATTGTCTCTTTTTAACACACACAGTACCGAATAAGACGAGAGGCGTGGGTTCGGATTTCACGCCGTTCGATTGTCTATGCTTTTTAATTTGATAAATGAGACCGAATGAAGTGATCCTTAGGAATTCGAAAAAAAGTTAATAATTTAATGACCCAAATAACAAAAAAATAGGATAAATTTGTTTTTTCTTGCAGTAACGTGTAATCGATCCTTTATCGTACACTATTTTGCCCACTAAATGTCGCAATCTACCGCTACCAGCTCGCTAAATGCGAAATATGTATAATGTATTCTACTACCTTTACCCACTCTAAAACCCCAAGAGTCAAGAGTGGTGAGCGGCAATATTATTGGCATATGGTACAGCTGTGTAGATCACCATCAGGTGGAAATTTCAGTAACTGTGGTCACGCTTCATACAAATAGAGCAGAAAATGAATTATAGTGGATAGCATGAACAGTTGTTGTACCGCGAAATCAATGCATTTTGTAAAATCTTTATTTTTGTATGAAATCACCATCGATATATTTTATTCAATATTCATAAATATGTATTTTAAATAAACGAAAACATTACAATAATTTAATATGATCTAAAAATCAGAACACAAAAAAAAAACTAAAAAATAAGAGTACTTTTCTTTCGATGTTTTTTTTTAAAGAAAGATAAACATTCCCGGGTTACAAATTACCCGACCATATTTTAAAAACTCCCACTGCCATCATAATAAGCGGAAAATGTTGCTTGTGCAATTATGGAGGACTAAGCCAGCATAGGAATTGAACCCACGACGTCCGGGTGGGAATCCGACGCGTTTGTCCACTCAGCTTCTAGCCTATTACATTTCCATAGCAAGAATAGAAAAAAAAATTAGGTCAAAACTTTTCTGGTATCATTATTCAAGCATCCTTGATGTGATATTTCACAAAAAATGGCGCTATATAAATTTGGCAAGTATTATCGTAAATGATTTTTTTTTTTAATCCGTCTCGGTTGGATCGAAAAACTGCGAAGATGTGTATGCATTTAAATTATAAAACATGGAAAACGAATGTTCAAATTATGATTTGATACTTTGATGAAACTGTTTTTGAACTAAGAATTCGGTGATCGCGATAGTAAAACGCTTAGAATACGAGTGCGTTCCGACATCGAAATATTATTCCACGGACGCCTAATGACCCTAAAATATATCTTCGACAGATGTCAGGCGGTGGGGTCCAGGTGGATGCAAGTGCCAGTAACCGTCTCCCCCTCTGATGGGCAATCTTCTAAAGCACATTCTGAATTTGGGGAAAAGCTTTCGTGAGCTGTACGTACTTTAGTACTAAGTTCAACGTGCAACAGAAAACTCTGTTATGAGTAAAAAGAGTCACAGAATATTATGAAAGTTCTAGGCGTCTTCTGCTCTTGTCATGCTGTCAGTTTGACGTTTTCATTTTTGGAGAACCTACCCACACAATGCTGACGCTTTCACAGAATACACAACCGTTGAACAAATTTGAAAGTTCAAATTGACTGCCGTCTACCGCATAATTATTCTCTACCTATTTAACTGAACAGATAATCCCTAGAAGTGATCTGTGCAGATTCGAAAGGAAATTTAGGTCCCCAGTTTTTTTTTTATTATTTATTATTATTTAAATAACAATATATAAAGTTCGTTAAATTATTGCATTTTTTTTTAACAAGACTCTCAGCAGCCCAGGAGAAAAATCAATTCTCGTATTAGGTTGTTTTTACATAAGACCTTTCGACTCTCAGGTTCCAGACAAGCCAATTAATTTGATTTTTCATTCAAGAAAAAATTCCGTACGTGTAAATGGTTGATCAATTTATCCAGAAGTAAGGGAAAATGTGTTCACTTCGGGCACACGGACTCGCCCACAACACACTTATAACACATCATTACAAAGAAAATTACCCCCGTATTCAAAAATGTTCTGATTGAGGAACAGCATGGATTTAGATCTGCTAAATCTACCACAACAAATTTACTTTCCTTCACTAGTACCATTGTCAACGCTCTGGAAGATAACTCTCAGGCAAATGTTCGCTACACTGACTTTTTTAAAGCCTTTGATAAAGTTAATCACTCAATTCTTATCGCCAAACTTCATGCTATCTGTATTAGAAACCCTTTATTATCTTTCTTCAAATCTTATTTAAATGATAATGATAATGACAACAAAGAGTCAAAATTAATAAATTTGAATATATTAATATTGTCTGGAGTACCCCAAGGTGCCCATCTAGCTCATCTTCTTTATAACATATTTATTAACGACATTGCCAAAGTATTTTCATCCTCGCGTTTTTGGCTTTTTGCAGATGACAATAAGATCCTTAAAATAATAAAATCTTTTCATGACTGCATTCTTCTCCAAATTGACATTGACTCATTTAATGAATGGTGTGAAACTAACTGCTTAGAATTAAACACTGATAAATGTAAAATTATGTCATTTCATAGAACTCATAAACCGATCCTCTTCAATTATAAATTAAATAGTGTCTCCCTATCTACCGTCAAATCTATAAAAGATCTTGGTGTCACTCTAGATTAAAAGATTTCTTTTCGTGACCATATTCATAATGTAGCTAATAAATCACTAAAACTTCTTGACTTCGTCAATAGAATTGCATATGACTTTAAGAATATAAAGACCCTAAAAGCCCTTTACTGCTCATTAGTTCACCTTCATCTAGAATATGCTAGTGTAATTTGGTCCCCTTTCTATACCGTTCATATTCATCATATTGAATCCGTACAACTTCGCTTCTTACGAGGTATTGCATGGAGATTAGGGCGAGAAAGAGGCGATTATTCATATGATGAAATTGAACAATTATTGAAAATGTCTTCATTAGAAAAGCGCAGGAAAGACTTTGATTTAATTTTCATTTACAAAATTACCAATTGTTTTATTGACTCACCTTCTCTGTTGCAACTTATCCAGTTCAACATTCCTTACCGTAGACTCAGAAACAATGAATTGCTGTTCCTCAATCATCACTCTACTAATTGTGGGTATAATTCTCCAATGTCCAGAATGTCAAGACTTGTTAACTCAAGCCATGGTCTTGAAATTTTTGGTAGCAGTCTAAATGATTTTTGTCATTCTTTACGACTCTACCAAAACTTTGACTAGACCATGGCTTGAATGTTCTCTCTTACGTTTATTTTGTCCTATTTTGTCATCGCTTCATTTATTATTATGTACGAGTATGTGCTATTCCTTCCCTGTTGCTCTTTTTCCATTTTGTGTTTTATTTGTCTTTTTTGTAATTGGACTTTAGTCCGTTAATTTATAAATAAATAAATAATCTCTTCAGTGTTCGTAAGCAAAAGCTGTGTTACCCAAAAAATCTTTGCTCCCCGTTGCGCAGTGTGTTCCCGACAGATGCTATTCAATTTGAAAAAAAAGTTGTCGAAAATTGAATCGCGCAAAAAGGCTTTGATTGAAGCTTTAGATAATGACTTCAGAGGCAAAATTAATACAATGATTTTAATTCGACTAACAACTAGCCTTACTACCAGCCGGCTTCAGTAGGATTTTCATTTGAAAAATAATACATTACAAACATTATGACAACGACGACGTGTCTTATTTTTTGTTCACCGTTCGAGAGCGTTAGCTGCAGATTTCTGCCTGATAGTTATGATTTTATATTGATAATTCCATATATATAGTCTAATATTTATCAGCAAAATGGCGTTTCATTTTAAGCATACGTCTGTAGTGTATGTCCGTTTAAATATTAATATGAATAATCTCATTTCCGAAAGGTCGTCGCTGTCTGCAAAGGTTATCGAATATAACTTACTTTTTTATTATACGCTCACAATAACGTGATAATATTTTTTTAATTATTATTTGCTACGATCTCAATGTTATGTATAATATTATACTTCTGTAAATTCTTACATAATATTTATTCGTCCAGTTGAAAAAATTACTTTTTATTTACATAATTGTTTGTTTAAATGTTCTACTCGACGATGGATTTTTGTTTTTTTTTTCTATGTGGTGTTGAACATTGAACAAACAAACATATTTTTATGGTTTCCTTTGAAATATTTTACGTTAAAATTTATAACAGGGTTTTCCTATTTATAACAGCAAAAAATTAAATCATCGTCCTTATTAATATGTGAGTTGATCAAACAAAATATTGTTTTCTGGTGGTCGAAATTGATGAATTAATATTTCATTAGAATCTTATCATTTTCATGCATTTTTTTAAATAAAATTACTCATGCTAATTATTCAATTACAATAATTAATTCATATTTAACTAAACAATTAATTAATTAATTACTATTCATGAACACTGACCATTTTTTGGTAGATAAACTATTTTCGTAAATATTAAAGGAGATCAATCCAAATCATACGTATATAATAAGGATGAATTAAGAATAATAATACAATGAAATGAATACTTACAGTGCAATTAAATAAATGAAAACGGATTAATATTTTTTATATATACCTACACGATTGACAGGTGACGTTCGTCACAAAAGAACGGGTGTTTTTACTAATCGTTCACCATCCTTTTCTCGAATATACCCTCCACTGACAGTGAGCATCTCCAAAGATGATATGGGCAATATAAGCATGTTTTGAATTAATATATTAAATCTATTCTTTTTTTTATTTGGGCTGTGTCGTAGCTTGTATTATGCTTTATTATGCTTGTATTTTAATACGTTTTTGTTCTTTAGTTAAACATTCTGCTTAACATGATTATTTATTATGCCTCCATAGTCGAGTGGTAAGACGCTCAACTACGAATCCAAAGGTCGCGGGTTCAAACCCGGCGTGCGCCAATAACTTTTATTTAATTAATATGTGTCATAACACATTTAATTCATATAAAAATAATAACAAGTATATTTGCGGCACGTTCCAGAGTGGTAGATACTCTAAGTATCGCCCTGGTGAAAGACCACCATTCAGAATCGAAACGTTGCTTGAAATGGCTTAAGCCGTGTTTGGTGACCAGATCTGAATAGCCAGGTACTTCCCAACCTTCCTCTTCCCGATCTCCTTCCCCTCCCCACTACCTTCAGCCTCACAACATACCCAATTTGGGGATGCCATAGTCTCACTGGCTCTAGACGGTTGGGAGCAGTTGAGACTCTTGTGCGGTATTCATGTAAAAAAAAATTAAAAAATTATAGATTTGTATGCATTTTATTTGCATAATCTTCACTCGTATCATTGTTCAAAATTACACTCAATAAATAAGTTATATTTTTTTCTGCTAAATTGGCAAGGCCCAATGCACCGTGCATAGTGAACGACAGTGGTTTGGAAGCATAATAGCCGCTAGTAAAGGCAACAGTTCAGTTCACCGGGTTGAACATAATAACCAAAAAATGTGTGTCCTAACTATCTTCCAATTGAATTTAAATTGCTCGTTAACACGACTTTTACAAAGCTTTTAATCAAAATATCCTCGTTCGCTGTACATTTTCTAATAAGCTCGCATTATTAACACTATCCACGCGTCGTGGAAAAAATATAAAGGCTTTACATTCTGTAGAAGGGGACTATTGTATATGTTGTACGTTCGGTAGCTTCGACACTGAAGTCGGAAGATCCTTCCGAGAAAACCCCAGAATAAATCATCAAAAATGGATGAGCTTTAATTTATTTTAAAATAAATACACGTTAACATTTTTGGGTATTTTTTGTGTATTTTACGCCCGACATTCTTTGGAGTATCCCTGTGTTATGGTGGGCCATTCATCGACAATTATCGTAGCCTCGAAAACCTAACTAATCTGACAGAATAACAAAGTAAATAGAATCGAGGGCAGCAATTAATTCTGTAAAACGATGTTACTATAATATAATAGAATAAAATATGCGCATAGCATCTTATAGCCGATAAAAGTTATTACAACTTTTATGTTCCCATGAGATTCTAATAGATTTAACTTTTCAAAATATTATATTATTACTTTTTTACCATCATTTAAGTGTCTAATAAAAATAATACTAGCAATGGAAATTTTCATAATGACATTACGTGAAATATTTCATCAAGGGCGAAGTATAAGGCTAGAATAAAAAATACTTTTAATTTGAGTAACTTCAAAATACTTTAGCCATTTATTCACTTAGCTTAAACGAACGAAGTTTTTAATTAACAGACTTCGCACTGTTATTCAGATTTGTAGGGATTACCCGACAGACAGTTTGCGGACAGTTACTTTAGACAATTTATTATCTAAGATAGAAAAGTTGACAGATTCAAGATATTTTTGTTGTTGATTTTAGGTGCTACGAGCTTTTTTTAAAATGCGAATACCGCACAAGAGTCCCAACTGCCCGGAGCCAGTAAAACCATGACATCACCCTTTGTTTATTAATTATATTTTCGTAGAAGCAATCACTTTGTGGTTGGACACATTTAAAGAAATTAAAAAATAACTTTAGAGACCGATAATATGAATTGAAAGAGACAAAACCTCAACTGAGAAGGTGTCTCTTTCCGTTCCTTTGTTATAATTGGAAAGTTTTTCTATTGTTTTCTCATTGTTCTGTTTTTTTTTTTTAATTTATACTTTGTTCTCCCTCTGTGTTTAGTTTATTTTGTACCCTGATGATGCTTAGGCTAAAGGAAACCGCTCGGTCATAAAAAATAAAATAATATCCGTGGTCTAATACAAGGTTATTTTTTTATTATTTAATTTTTACATTTATTAAATGTGAAATAACACAAATTAATTAAATAAAATGTATTTGCGCACGCCCGGAATTGAAACCGTGATCTCTGGATTCGTAGTCGAGGATCATAACCACTCGAACATAGAGGTCGTCACCTAGATCTGAAATAAGGGCTGCTAATTTACTATTTATTCGTGAAGATGACTACATAAAGAAAAGGCTTTTGAGTCTCGCTTTGAATTCTTTTGAAATTTTAATTTTGTTGATAGATTTAATATAAATTTTCGAGATCCGAAGATAATCTTGTAAGCGCCGGTAAAACAAGGCTCTGCGAGTTTATAAAGAAAAACGCTTTTCATCGATGTTTATAATAAAATGAACCTTATGAAAATAAAAAAGTCTCACACGCAACAGCCCCAGGGGAAAGATTTTATCTGAATAATATTATCTTATCTCTCGTTAATGAGGCGTTTTTATTTTGATGTTAGTTTTATTCCACAAAAGCTGCATGAAAATTCTTCGAACGTAATTATTTTATAAAACGGAATTACTGCTGAAGAATTTATTAAAATATACCTTTTAATTTCACTGTCTTTAATTTCACATTTGTAATCGTTGACTAGTTAAAATAATACTAAAACAAATTTTATTGAAGTTTAAAGTGAGATTTTTTCTAAATTGACCTAAAATGCAAAAACTTTATGCGAATGGAAACAGTTATTTCGTTTTTCTATGATGGATTATTTGTTTTAACACAATACACTGTGCTAAAACAAGTCCTAACGGGCCGAAGCTAAGATGACTATGATATCATATCCGTGTGAGCTTAACGGGAGTGATAAAGGGGAGCGGATAGGGAAGGAGAAGTTGGGAAGTACCCGGCGCTTTTGATTTAATTACCGAACATAACTAAACCCCTTTTATGTAACATTTCATTTTTAGTAGTGGCCTTCATCCTTCATCTCCTACCAATTTGAAACGTACTGTGATTTTGTCATTGATATTAATCACAAGTGAACTAGCACATACAATTTCGTTTTGCGCACAGCGGGTTTTGAACCCGTGACCTCTAGATTCAGAGCTAAGGAGCATAACCGCTTGGTTTTCCATTTTATATTATATTCCGGGGCGAAACACATGTTCCAAACATTAAATAAAGCCCTCTAAAACCCATATTCAAAAGTTTTATTTTGACAGAAAATTATTTTTTCTCAATAACCCAATAATAACTAAATAATCAAATACGATGATATCGAATTCCTGACTCTCTGTTAGTACGTGTGACACACGTTTTTCTTTTACAGTTTTTTTGTTAAAATGTCTTTACTGGGGTACCTCGTTCTAAGACTACATTGTCAGTACATGGTTTTCGTTATAATGTGATCATCAATTTATCAATATTTTAATATTGAAGCATGTGCGTAGGTACCAGTCGCCTCCCGGGTACTCCCAATCTAATCATTGAACCGTTGTTTGAAATGGTTTTAGACGTGTTTGGTGACCAGACCTGGATAGGCAAGAGCTTCTCAACCTTCATTGTTTTCGTCTTCTTCCTCTTTCCACTACCTTCAGCCTCACAACACACTCCAATTGAGGATGCCATAGTCCCACTGGCTCCAGACAGTTGGTGGTTTTTTTCTTGTGCGGTTTTCATGTATTTTTTTTTTACAAACTTACCAGAATTTTAAAAAGATACAAAACATTTGCCTTAGTATGAAATGGATATCAAATAAAAACAGAACCTTCCTAAAAAGTTGGTTCAATTCTTCTGCCAGCTTTTCCAAGTCCTTAATTATTAATGATGGTAGTAGGAGTTTTCAAAAATGTGTTATTCGTAACCCGGAAATGTCTTTCTTTTAGACCAAAGTACTCGTATGGTATATCATTTCATCAATAAATTATCAGTTGCTTTTGCCTTATTTTATATGTTGTTTCATATCATATAATTTCACAAAACTTCACGTGAATTTATCTACGTGATAAGGCGTGTGTGGCAATTCTATTACCTTTTGATTACTTTTATTCATTTCTACTTGAACTTCTTTGCTGAGTTGTAAGGCTTGGCATGTTTGGGATTTTTGTATTTCTCGTCTGGTGTCCGTGCTTTTCGTATTTTCGGTTATTGTTTTTATTCTTAAAGTTTACGCATGTGTTTTACAAGTATAATGGACAGCCCAATCATAAAGTGCAAACAATTTAAAATTGTTTTGTGAACTACAACACTCATCTCATACAGAGCTACTGAATGCATTCTGTAGGAATATAATCGAAGTCGTCGGCCTTTGACCTCTTTGTATTTCATTCCGATCCGTCGATTTTAGGAAAAAAAAGTGTTAAAAGATACTTTTATTTTTTTTCATATTTGTGGAAATCCTACATAATAATAATAATGATAATATTTTTATTTTAGAAGGTATGTAGGAGTAGTGCAATGCGATATATTTCATAATTAATAATAATACATTTAATAAAGTTCTAATACATTTATACACAATAATAAGGAAAAACATAAATTCATAGAAAAAATAAAAATAATAAATAGTCCAGCGCCTAAACCACTCAACCACGGAGGCCGAGATTAGCGTAATGCAATGTTTAATTAAATTATCGAATTCAGATACCTTTTCAATTCATCAATGTAGGTTGCTATGTATACTAGCTGTATACGGGCACGTTGATTCTAACGTTATTTTATCTCTTCAAGGCAAAGGTATATTTCATATATCACACTGACACGTTAGATCTGAACTTTAGTAAATCCTTCGCAAAGCGAACTATACTTCACGTAGCAAACATTGAAAAATGTCCCAGGAGTTTTTGTCACTCGCGACTCGGACGCATCGGAACAATAAATTTAATTTAATAAGAGTAAATATTAAAAATACCTCATGTATTTTATCACTCATTATATTCCTATGTATTTGTGCTGTTTACTTAATTTTTCATCGATACGAATGTCAAATGTCAACCTTAATTTAACACGTGTAAAAATGAAATACTTCTTTAATATTACGTTTTTTGTACAGAAGACAACATTTATTGGAAGAGAAAAATTGTATTTAATTCGAAGTTTGAATCTATTTCTCAAGTATCTCAAATAAAGTTATGAATCTACAAAGATTCAGACAAACATATTTATATAGTCGTCAGATTTATTTTTTTAAGTTAATAACTTTGAATTCCAATGAGTTTTTACAATGTTTTCGGAATTTAAATGTTTAAACAAAAAATATAACCATCATCACTACGAGTTAAATAAGATATCAAATACAACTCGCTTATTATTATGAATCTCCGTTGCTAGATATACTCATAACACAGTATATAATTATATAATCACAGAGCTCAGAAGAAGGTAATTAAATCAAACGAATTTTGAAATTAATAGTAACGGAAACGAATATTAGAAATACAAATCTAACAATGAACAGGCTGACACAACGTTGCTCCCTATTATATAATTTCTCATAATTCTTTCACGATAGCGGCGCTTTATAAATTAGCCAATTATTATTATTGTCATCATTTCATATGATTTAAATTAATGAAACAGAAGATGGAGGCTTTAGAAATGTAAACAAAAACGCTCACCATAAAAATAAGCCGGACTGATGATGTACAAATAGTGATGCATCAATTTCCTTTTAATCAGTTTTTTAAGCGCCGTTTTTGTATTGAAAATTAATCTCTAAGGGCGCTGTACGTCCAGCCCACAATTTCACAAAATCAAAATTTTCATATAGATAAATACCAGCTTTATATCTGCTTAAAACACCTAAGCTCTAAATGCAATGGATTTTTGGAAAAACACTTTTCACCCAAGCGACATTGCAGATATCTAACTTAAATTGAAATTTAAAAACTTTTTATTTATTTTGAATGTTTTCTGCTGTTTCTTATAAAATATCATATTTAACTAACGATATTATTTTTCATTTTTAGGGCATGAATGCATTTTGAAATTTAACTGCATCAAAATATTTTTAATTTTTCGTAGTGAAGAACAGATAATGGTGATAATCTGAGCTAATGAATTTAAGGACGTCAAACCATTGAAACGTTTTCTTGGTTCTATTGGGCTTGTTACATATTTTTTTCTATCTATTATGAAAAATGTGTTTTTTATTTTTGGCTCTGAACTCTGTTGAGTCTTTTAGCTAAACACTCTCAGATCATTTCATAGAAGATTTCAAACCCGTAGTCCATTCCAGGCTTTAGGACTCCGAAAGCGCGAACTTAGTGTCTGGTGTGCACTTTGGTTAGAAAACCCCAACGATAGCCGATGACATTGCCGATCTAAGAGTTGACTGTCGCGAATTGGAATCTTCAGGAATACACAATTCCGATAAATAATTTGGAGCCATTCCGTTAATTGATTTGAAAACCATCCAGCAAAGCTTCCTCAAACTGGATTCTTTCGGGACATTTAAACCAGTGAAGATTTTTGAGGTGCTCTGATATATGTGAATATTTTGATACGCCGGTGATAAGTCTTGCCGCGGCGTTGAAGACTAGTTGTAGTTTGTTAATTTGATATTTAGGAAGACTAGCGTATATTCCGTTGCAGTAACGCGAGGAAAAAGAGGAAACGAGAGGACGAGTTTAGGAAGAGGAAGAGGAAGAGGTTGGGAAGTTTCTTCGGAAGAGGAAGAGGAAGAGGAAGAGGAAAGAACCCTGTGGATACAGTCCTGTTAAGGAAGGGATTTAAGAGGAAAGGAGTAGGAAGAGGAAGAGGAAGAGAAAGTTTGATGGATGTCTTTGGAATAATGTCAAGAGGAAGACAGAGGAAGAGGAAGTTATCGATGAAGTATGCTGACGGCTGCTTGTGGCGGTCCAGAGAAACTCTGTCTTTGAAGGGTTCAGGAAGAGGAAGAGGTCAGAAGAGAAGTGGAAGCTTCTAGAGGAAGAGGAAGAGGGATTTTCAGGAAGAGGAAGAGGTCGGTGAAGAGGAAAAGTAAACTTGCTGGTCGAGGAAGAGGAAGAGGAAGAGGAAGAGGAAGAAAAGATTTGAGAGGAAGAGGAACAGGAAGAGGAAGAGGATGAAGAGCAGAGGGAGGAAAACGGAAGGGGAAGAGGAAGAAGATTGGTTTATGAAAGGATTTGATTGGTTTATTCCCACCTTCACGGCTTGTGAACGGTTACGTGATGATGTACAAATAGTGATGCATCAATTTCCTTTTAATCAGTTTTTAAATCTAATTATGATTACAGCGAAATTACTATCTAAGACGTAGTTATGCAAAAAGCGTCCAGCCCACAATTTTATAAAATCGAGATTTACATGTTTTCAAATAGATAAATACCAGCTTTATATCTGGCGCAAAACAGGTTTAAGCCCTAAACCTTTGGATTTTTGAAAATCACTTTTTACTATGGAGCGACATTGCATAGATATCTAATTTAAATTAAAATTTAAAAAAACGTCCAACCATTTTGAACCCGCTTTCGGTTTATATTTGAAAATTATTTTTTTAATGAATTAACAAATAATTATAATAATTAACCAAATATTATTACTACAATTGTAAAAGCTGATTATGTTTAACTGCACATCAAAATAATTTTTGTAAGAATCAATAATTATGGAATATTTAAAATATCTGTGTTAAGTCTTCAAGTTCGAAGGTAACGCAAGAAAGCTCTTTAGCTCTTCACTTTTTCAGGAAAAAAGTAAATTTATCAAAATATAGTACTTAGCTCCTCTTTTCAGAGTTAAAGATGAGTACTCCCAGTCTCGCCCTGGCGGTCCATTAGAGACGAAAGATCACTATTCAGAAATTATCCAACGATATTTGAAATGGCTTAAAAAAGGGTTTTTTTTGTTTAGATATTCGACTCCGGTGTATTTCAGCTCATAGCAATAAATTTAAACCAAATACATACATGGATACGTCACACAAATACAACCCTCGTAAGGCTTTCTGGGAAAATCAAAATAGTTTCCGATAGCATAAAACGTTTACCTGTTTATTTACCTGAGTTTCGATATTATGTTATTTAAGTAGTTTTTACTAATTAAAGTTATTTTAAAAAAAAACATTCGTGCCTACTGAATATACGAGTAGATATATTTATCCATCATAAAGATTTTTTTCCCGAAAGACAAACGTTACGAAAATAATGTGACAATATTTGAATTCTATTTGAATATTTGAATCATCATAACAAGCGGAATGTTGCTTGCACGATGACGGAAAATGGACGAAGGGCTAGCACAGGATCGAACCTGCGACGTCTGGGTGGGAATCCGACGCTTTGGCTCGCTCGACCAACGTAACGAGCAAACTTATATACGTTGACGCCTAAAAGAGGAAATAGTGAAACTATTTTTATTTACTCTAGTATTTATAATATCTACTAAACTACAGTACACCTTTGATGGGTATGTACCCGTAAAAGGCATCTCATATTTGTAAAGATAAACTCAATCAGATGTCAATTAGGCCGAAATAGCACCGAAAAACGGGGGCTTGTTCGGAATGTAAAAAAAATATATTTTACATTCATAAAAAACTAACTGTTATTCAAAGCGTAAAACCATTTCCAAAATTTACAAAAACGTGTTCCAACAATAACAAAGGGGTTACGGACCAGATTTTATTTTTCTGTTTCATGAATTAGTTACTTCCCGAAATATTAGTCTCAAAACATTTTATCAGAATTAATTAAAAATAAATTAAAACACCTCGGGCAGAATACCATTTAAGGTCTGCTACATCCAAATTGACCCTTTGTCTTTTCGGCGAACACTCGTTTTTCATCTCTCCTTTTTACCTTCGGCCGTTTTCGGTTCAGTCACCGCTCGAGATTCAGCAGATAGAGAGAGAGGTTGGTTCTGCGCCTATCATCGGCGGGATTTAAAAATATATATTTTTTATGAATACGTAGTGAAAAATAATCCTATGTTATTTTTTTCATTTTTACTTCATCTTTTTGTAAAGAAAGAGTTATTGTATTTTCCCACATTTAAATAGAACACGTACGAACGCAAATTAACATGATCTATTTTTAAGTCTTTTCCTGTTTTTTTAGGAGCACCACTTATTGATTTATTTATATGGTGGTGTGTTCTCTTAAAGAAACAATTCCTTCATATCCGCGCATAGTAACCCGATATTGCAAGAAAATCACGATTCTTTTTTATTATGGTTATTTTTTACTCAATGACCGCAAGTGTCTGTTTCTTCTCTCCGTGTTAGGTTTCTTACATAAAAAAATAGTCGGTACATACCTTATTACTCTGTATTTGGCAAACACAAAAAAACATAGCAGTCGTCAATAGTTCTGTGAACGATTACTTTGACATATTCGTTACGACTTCTGATGTACCATACGAGTATATGGCAGTATTCAAAAAGCGGCCCACGGGCAAGGTAGAAAAATTAAGCGTTAGCAGTGGTATTCAAAAAGCGGCCCACGGGCAAGGTATGAAAATTAAGCGGCTTAAGTCTTTTGTTTACAGAAATGAGCCACTGTACCAAAATGTTGAGAAAAAAAGTTTTATATACAGGTAAAAGGTCCGCATGCCACATTTAAAATCATATGGGTTTGTCTAAATGGTCCCAAGTCATCTGTTTGGTGGTTTGGAAAATATATTCAGGGTTTGATTGTTTCCTAAACCAGTATGTTCAACTTTTGCTCCTTTATCTTCTTACCACTGATGAATTAATCAAATAACGATGACAAACTAAATATAATTGTATAATATTTGATCAAAGAAAAATCTCTCTAGCAAATTTGACAGTAATTTCATTGGGCTTTAAACTTTGGTCGCAAAATATTAATCATATCCCAAAAATGTAACTTTTAGAAGTAGGATAACAATGTAGGACCTAACTTCTAGACAAGGTTTTAACCTTGTCAAAAGGTTAGGTCCTATTAATATCGGCAGTGCTATGACGATCAAATGTAACAGTTTAGTTAGAAACGAGAAGACGCCAAGAACTTATTTTTCTCGCAACGTGAACAGAACATAACATACATATTTCCACAATATAATCGAGGGTATCTTATAATCGAGGGTATCTTATAATCGAGGGCGTCTTATAATCGAGGGCGTCTTATAATCGAGGGCGTCTCATATTTTAAAAGCGTCTTCTAATTCAGGAAATTCGGTATGTTGTTCAGGGGGCTAGCACGGCCATTTTCAATTTTTTGAATCACTCGCAAACCGGATTTTTACGGAATTTACTTACTCGTATACATATTAAAGGTACTTCCAAATTAGCTCGCTATATTTAGTCGATTTAAATGTATTCAGCGATTTCTAAACAGGGGTAGGCGTACGGAGTGCGGGTTAGGTAACTAGGAGGCAAGCGACAGATGAATCAATCATGGCGGACGGAAACATTTCGATTGAACGGAAAATAACATTTAGGACACGTAGTCTAAACAAACGAAGGTTTTCATTTACAGACCTCGCGCTGTAAAAGGGTTTATTCAGATTTGTGGGGTAAACTATCTAAGATAGAAATGTTAAATGATTCAAGATTCTTTTGTGATTGATTTTAGGTGCTACGAGATTTTATCTAATGTGAATACCGCACAATAGTCCCCCATCTGCCTCCAGTGGGGCTATCGCATCCAAAATCGGGGAGTATTTTGAGGCTGAAGAGAGGAGGGAGGGAAAAGAGTAAAAGAAGGGAAGGTTGGCTATTCAGATCAAGTCACCAAATACGGCTAAAGCCATTTCAAGTAACGTTTATTTTCTGAATGGTGGTCTCTCACCAGGGTGATACCGAAAACATCAACCGCTCTGGAACATGCCGCAAATATCTAAACTAAAATGTACATATACTGTTTTATTATAATTACACATGAAATACAACCTGTAAAGTAAATGCAATTGATGTTGTATTTTAACACAAACCTCGCCTTTTATTTGTCTTTGGCAGATACAACTGTAAGGAACGGTATGACTTATTTGGGACACCCTCGTTAGACCGAAATCCCTGGAAAAGCTGCTAGTAAACAAAACAGATTTCGATCGAAGGCGGAACATGACTTTGATGTCTCAATCCATAGGGGGTTTCCAGCTTCAAGCGCTTTTGTGTCGAAATAACGTATCTTCGACAGACGTATAGACATGTGTAAAGACACGGGGATGGTGTACGCAATACTCGATTTACGCGAAATAAAGGAATTATGCTACAAATGAGTCCAATATATTTGTAAATTCATTTTGGGTTCTTTGAATTTTGCTTAGATGCAAGATTTTTCACAAAACTAGGAATAAAATCATATTTTGAGAAATTTTGTCACAAAAAGATTTATACTTGCTTGTGTTTGCTTCTGACACTATCACTGTGTATAAAACTTGGATACAGAGTTTGTATTTTAACAAATGAAATCATGATTTAATAAAACAAATTTGTAACTTTATTCCACTTTTATTTAATAATATTAACAATAAAAGTGGAACAAAGTTACAAATTTGTTTTATTAAATCATTAAAATGGAATTCCACCACGAATTAACAGTTTCAAAATTAGAAATAATAAATGAAATCATATTTTGATTTTTTTTTACAAGAGCTATTTGTATAAAAAAGATGAGATTACTGGAATACTAATTTAAAAAAACTTTATGATGTCAATATTAGATACCTGCGTACTCATCATGTCGCCAGGATGGGCCAAAGACCAAAGCACGCCAAAGCCGACTGACTACAAGCTCAGATTATATGGTATTATTTATTTACTGTGCTGAGTAGTGTAGAAGCACTTGTATTCCAGTAAGACAATACTATAAATAGAGTTTTAATGATACAATTATTGGAGTTAGAATTACCATGGCCTAGGAAAAGCTTTTGATTATACTTTTAAATCTAGCAGTAGTAATTAGTAATCTTTATAAAAGTCGTAATGAATGCCTGTCTAACGATGTACAACTCAGTTCATTTGTACGATATCTTTTCGAAACGTTCAATATCAATTTCACAAAATTTTCTCAGATTTATTTAATTGGATAAATGTCCATTTTTTAACGTATTGTGGATTACGGGGAAAATAAATTTGCCCATGAAAAAAATATTTGAAAAGGCTAAAAAATCGGGATCCATAGTTGCAATTACTTTTTCCGATGTTTTAGGTACAGTTGGAGGGCAAAACGACCGCAATTTTCGGAAAATTTTATTTATTCGGGACTTTAATAAATATTATTTGAAAAATGTTTGGAATGGCCGTGGCAATGGAAAACCAAAAAAATATTTGAAATATCAGTTATTCAAAACACTGAGGAGATAAACCGATGGAAAGAGGTTATGGGCGTGTCCATGTGTCCGAAGTGAGAAAACTTTCATCTTACTTCTGGTGATATTGATCAAACATCTTCATTTATCAATTTTTTTGGTAAACAGGAAATCTATACCAAGAAAAGCCAATAAATAAACAAAACAAAAAATGACAATGGAAAAAAAATTTTTCAAAGAAATAAACGATTGATAAAATTTTCAGTATTCAAAAAAGTTTCGATGGCCCAATTGACAGAGACGTTATTCCCGGATAGAGAGTTAAGGTTCCGAGTTTGTTCTGGTTGACCGATTAGTTAGTAAAAAAACGTCGGGTTCCCACCCAGGAGTCGTGGGTTCAATACCTATGCTAGCTAAATCCTCCATCATTGCACAAGCAAATAATGATTTATGTACAAATATATACACATTCAAATAGATAGTTTGCTTTATCATCATGAAATTCAGCTTTTTTTAACATGTTGCGCTTAAAGCAGCACCCAGAAATAAACACTTTTTGGCTTTCTATTATAAAATAATAAAAATAAATATAAATATATAAATAGCAATACTAAAAATGATTTATCTGTTTATTCTACACGAGTTGTTAGGAAAATGTCTAAGGTTTTCAGTGAATACAATTCTTAAACAGTAATCTTTTAAATTCCATTTGAAATACATACATGAATTTTAGGTAAAACGTTCAAATATGCCTTCACTGGTTTTCAAACTGCACCATCTACTTTTAAAATACAATTTAAAATAATACAGTTGAAAAATGTAAATCACTGGAAACTTTAGATATTTTTCTAACTACTCGGGTAGAATATACAAATAAATCATATGTAGTGTTGCTTGTAATAGAAAGCTACAAAGTGACGTTTGGCGCCAATTTTGTGTGTTTAACTATTATTCTCATTGCTCTATTATGGATTATTTACATTACTAACATTTTTTCCTTTATTGAAAAGAAAAACATTCTTGATTAATAATTAAAATACCGTGAATTATTTTATCATCTTTTCTTGAAAACTTCGTTTCTTATTCTACCAATAAATTATATTTAGTCATAGATTTGACAAAGTATTTTTTTGGCTTAAATTTATTTATTAAGAAATATAGTAAAAAAATATTTTATTTTTGATATATTATTCCCAAGGAGTTTTAAAAATAACCCAATCCGGGAAGGACAAGATTATTTTTTTAAAAGTGTTTTTGTTTGTTTACGAAGACACATTTTAAAAGGGAGTTCAAAAGGGAACAAACGAGTTATTTCTTATTGTTCTGGGTCTTTAGAGGATTTTTTTCGTTAAATATCTGAATTAAATGAAAAAAAAATTGGTAGAGAAAAAGCAATTCACATTTATTTTGTCTTAGAAATCACCTGTCTGGTAATGCGTAGAAAAATAAACATACCTAGAGCTAATATATATTTTATTTTTTTATCATAACGGACCAATAGCTCATAACGGACTCTTAAGGGGGGAGGCTGCTTTAGGAGGCCTAAAAATCGGGCTTTTTTGAGGATTTTTTTAGAATAGAAAAAAATAAGTCAGTCGACCGAGCTTTTTAGGACACATTAATATATATTTGAAAATAAAAAAAAATAATCAAAAAATATTGAAATTCAGCCGATTTCTATACACATTTGTGCAGCACCTTGCAACTGCAGTCTCCAATTGGCGGGAAAGATGGAGCTCGCAATTTTCGTCTGAAACAACAAAACCAGATTTTTTTAAAATTTTTGTATATTTTTCTTCAATGTGAACTAAGAAAAAACCGAAGAAATTGTAAAATTAAAAAAATTTCACAACTTTATAAAAAAAGTGCTTTTTTTTTTTTATTCATTTCAATTTGCCAAAAAAGTTGTTTATTTTTTCATGAATATTTTTAGTTCAAATAGAAGAAAATAAAATATTGAATTTAACAACCTTTCGATCGTTTTGATTGGTTCTATAGTTTTCTTTCAATCACGCCCGCCAATTGAGTAAAATCGTAAAAACAAAAACTCGAGAAAACGCGCTTCAAAGTTCACGCTTAGAAAAAGTGTTAATTTTCGTTTACTTACAGCAATAATACGCTAATCAGCTATTCCAGCTCCATAAAGTAACCCTTCAGCTTGCTCGTGAAACTCGTTTTGTTGAAGTTGCTCGAGTCTGTTGATGACCGTTGAATCTTTTCAGGTACACAGTTCGGAGCTATTATACCTAGGGGACAAGCGCGCTACAGCTGCTCGAGCGCTCGTATACCTGCGCCCCACCGCGTTTAGTGCTGTATCTTTGAAAATATTGCGAATCAGCCTCTATAACTTTACATACATTTTCTTCTATATATTACAAATTAATTTAAGCAATAAAAAAAAACGATTTTTTGAACCTCCTAAAGCAGGCTCCCCCCTTAACTAAAATCAATGACTGCTGCTATTGTTTCAATAAAATAATATGTATAGTTATTCGGTTGTGATTGAATGAATGTATGCGTTTTAATTATTTCATTTAAGCGACCGGCGCAGAGGGTACCCGCTTTGCGCATTTGGTAATCGAGATGAATTCTTGATACATTCATTTACTTGGCCGACACAGATGGCCATTGTTCTTGGCTTTGCAAGAAGATACCGACAAAGTATTAGCGAGAATTACAAAACGAATCAATTCGCAGTTTCTCATTCCGCTCGCAGCGAACAAGAATCGTTAACGGGACACCGTGGCCTAGAAATAAATTTGTGTTTTGGGGCTCCTATTAAAATGATCTGAAACTTTAAAATAAAACAAATTCATTATTTACAGGTAGACAAAGTCAATTTTTTTAAATACGTTTAAAATGCAGGCTTACTTTAGGTGTGGATTCGACGTGTTTATCGACCCACTATCGAGCGGCGACTGTAACAAAAACGACGTAACTCGAAAGGCGGGGTGAACAAAAATAATGCGTGTCGCATTGTAGGCATAGGGTTGAGTTTCCTGCAGCACGCCTTGAATGGTATTCTGCCCGAGACGTACATTTTAATTAATTATATTCTAAAATATTTTCAGGGGAATCTCTCGGGGAGTAACTAATTCATCACGTAGAAAAAACAATCTGGTCTTTACCACTAATGTTGTTGCTGAAAAACGATTTGGAAATTTGGAAAATCGTTTTACGGTAAGAACGTAAAAGGTTAATTTTTATTCATCTAAAATATAAATTACTTACGTCTCGAGTGAATCTTTGGAAAATATATGACAGCGTTGTCATAGATTTATTATTCAAATGTTAATCTCGTGCAAACCCCTCGTTTTCGGAGTGCTATGTGCTCTTAAATAAGTAGAAGATTTTTTTATGAATACATACAACAAAGATAAGGAAGAGAATACAAACATGAGAAAAAAATATGTACCCTTAGATGAATGGAAATATGTGTATAAAAGGAAAAATAGATAGAGGAAGTAAGAACATGCGTATATAATTAAGAACACACAAAGATAAAGAAGAATGTGTTGAGATAAGGAAGAAAATGCATACCTGAGAAAGTATCGACATACGGTATTCACAGTACGCGGTCAAGAGCTCTTGACACAGTTATCTTTGCCAGTGGCCAAAATAGAAAATATCAAACGAACGAACTATTTTTAAAATACATTTTTGGTATTCACAAAATGTATACTAGCGACGCCACCGACTGCAAAGATACTATGTAATTGTAATGTCAAGCTGCCATTGGGATTAAGCGTATTTAGGAAATAATATGTGAAATATTATAAACAGAAATGAAAGAAAATACACATTAACATAAGAATCAAAATTATTCATGCTCCCGTAGAATAGACCACCCATTTGACATGTGTTTCCGGTTAAACTTCTTGAATTTCTCTTTATTTTACAAAAGTATACTTAAATATATCATATTATAATAATGTGTGCAAGGCGTGTAAAATTTTCTGTGGGTTGATGATTTGACAGCCTTCATGACGCCGGGACCGATTCCACAACATCTCGCGCCGTGTGCAGTAAGTACCGATTGCGCCCCCCATTCTCATTATTTAATCGTATTTCTCTACTTCCCAAGAAAGCACGGTCATGCTGATTGGTTGTTGACTTTGGATCGCAACGATTTTAACGTATGACACACCATAGAAAAATAGACTCTACGTCCACATAACTCTTATGCAATTCGTAAAAAATCTTTGTGATAAAAAACTTTTTTCCATACATTTTCGATAACAATTATCTCTTAATGTCGGTAATTTTCAAATGATTTAGGGAAAATTTAAAGTTAATTTAAATAAGATCTTTATTTTAAAGCGTCCCTTCAGAGATGCGCCTATGTTTTTTGCACAGTTTGAACACATGGTGCATGACGTATAGACGTACGCTTTTAACTATGAGCTGAGTTTGATTTTCGCAAGCACAAAAAATATTAACACGATTTTTCTGTTCGGTATACGGCGCTGCAAGGGCTGGATGGTTTATAAGTCGGATGCTTTTTTATAAATAACTGATGTATACATGTCATAAGGAGCATTAAAAACTTGACAATTCCGGCAACGCACCTTCATTCAGCACGTTATAAACGTACAGTGGAAACACGGGTCAAAATCATACGTGAAACGATTGTACAAAATTCAGAATTAGAAAATCGTTTTCAAAAAAATAACCCCTACGTTTTTTCAAACGATTTTCCAACACCGAACTTTTTTTCAAATGTAAACTTTTTGTACGAAAAGATATCCTCATTCTTCCCGCTTTAAGAAAAAATCACCACAAAAGTTTGAAATATCACCAAAAGCCCGTGGAATGCCACGGCGGATAAAAGCCCGTGGAATGCCACGGCGGATTGGCAAATAATGATTGTTTAGGATACATCTTGCATTTATCCGGAAAAATGTTGTTTTCGATTTTGTTCTTAAGTGACCCGCAAAAAATCAAGGGAAAGTTCCGGAGATTTTTCGCGAGTTTCAATTCAATATCTTTATTCATTAATAACATTACAAAATAAAATTTTAAGGCGTTATTAAAGATATGTAGAAAAATGTATATGGAGTGTACAAAAAAACAGAGTACAGAGTGCCCTTGTGAAAGACAAAATGAAAAATTTAGAAATATTGAACTCAATCCGATTTCTTTTACTCCAGTCAACAATTCTTCTAATGTCTGACTGGAGTCGATTACAGTCTTCTAAAGTTTGTATTTCAACGAATATTTTTAGGTCATTCGCGAAAAGAAGAGACCTTGAATGCAGAATAACTTCTGAAATATCATTTATAAACATAGAAAAGAGGAGCGGACCTAAATTAGAACCCTGAGGTACTCCAGAGAGCACATATAATATTTTTTACGTGTATATTCCGTGTGACACAAATTGCTTTCTCTGTGTGAAATAGTTGGAAAAGAATATGAGGAGTCGTAAAGAAAACCCTATCGTTGACAACTTATTCAATAAGATGTCATGGTTAACGGTATCAAAGGCTTTAGAAAAGTCACTGTATGAGCAATCTACTTGAAAGCCTTTACATAAAGATTTGGAAACATAATCAGTGAGTACTAGTAGATTTGTTTCGGTTGATCGACCTTTTCTAAAC
Source organism: Drusus annulatus (assembly GCA_022651775.1). Taxonomy (NCBI): domain Eukaryota; kingdom Metazoa; phylum Arthropoda; class Insecta; order Trichoptera; family Limnephilidae; genus Drusus; species Drusus annulatus. Next base: position 200,149 of record JAGWCC010000581.1, read on the forward strand.
CCATGCTGTTCCGATATTAAGAAGGGCTCTACTTGAGATAGCATGTATTTATGGAGTATTGATTCGAAAATCTTAGCCGGGGCAGTATTGATATCGGTCTGAAATTTTCCACAGATGTCTTCGACCCGCTTTTAAAAATAGGGATAATTTTTTACACTTTCCAGGAATCAGGAAATATACCAGTTTCTAGAGAGAGATTGAATATGAAGGTTAGTGGCAGCTTTAAAAATTCAGCACACCCCTTTAGAAAAAATACTGGTATAAAGTCTGGACCAAGTGAATGTGTATGTTTCAATTTACTAATGGAAGATTCTACATCTGATTCGTCTATATGACTTATATCAATGTTTTGGGCTCCCTTCACATTCAACTTGGCAGCAGTATTAGGATTTAGTAATGGAAGCTCATTACTATATACGGATTGGAAATGGGTCGCAAATGCATTGGCTACGTCCGCTCCTCTATCTTCCCGATCACCATGCATCATGATGTCCGTTATACCACCATCCTTGCGAAGTGATTTGACGTAGTTCCTAAATGACATAGGATCATGTCTGATATCGCGCTCTATAGAATTGACATAAGTTCGAAATGCCACATGAACATTACGCCTAACGACTGTTCTGAGTTTACTGAACATTTCATACTCACGTCGATCGCCAGTAGCTTTCCTTTTCTTATGGTGAGCATGTTTTATTTCAATATTCGCGATGGTATCCCTAGAGAACCATTTCGGATATCTACGTCCACCTCTACTGGGAGGTTTCCTGGGGAAGCAAGTATCAAAAACACTATATATACATACATAAAAATGGTGTAGCGAGTTGTGAAATAATACTATTATACTTCTAAGGGAATCACATCAACTTGCCCGGAAACTGTCACTTCATTCAGTGCTACACAAACTTTTTCGGTGTGTGGACCAGCATTTATTTTTTTCGGTGTTATCCAGGGACCGTACAATAGCCAGTGGTGTCTACCTATGTTAAAACAAAAGTGACATGTAAACTTACTCAGAATTAGATAATGTATCCAATTGTGATTTTTTTTTAAGACAATGCCACACGTAATGGATAATGAGTATCTACACTTTTTGTGATATTTTGTCTTCATTATACTCATTGTTAAGAAATCAGTTTCGCATACATAATTCGATGCAAATGGTAAAAGCCTTTTCAGTACAAGTTCACATAAATCTGGGAAATCTGCTATTAATTTGATTCAGAAAGAAGCTTGGCTTAAACACCGGCACGTAGTGCCCCGCAGTGCTTCGCAGTGCCCCGCAGCGTTCCACAGTGCCCCGCAGTTCCCCGCAGTGCCCCGCAGTGCCTTGCAGTGGCTCACAGTGCCCCGCAGTGCCCCGCAGTACCCCGCAGTGCTTCGCAGTGCCCCGCGACCTGTAAAAGGTGTGTTAACTATATCAGTGTGGTCTATTTTTACCCGTTTAACCCTTTGGCACAACATATATTTTTTTCCGGAAACCTCTTTAATTTGCTTAATCAATTTAGGCGTTTGAGAAAACCTAAGCTAAATAAATGCTTTACGAATGGTAAATGCATTTTGGGTTGGTTGGAAGAAACTGTCAATGGGATATAGGCCCGTCTTTAAACTAAAATGTAATTAATTATGTATAAAGTGTTATAGTGTTTTAATAATAACAATAATCACATTTTAAACTCTCATTAGGGGATTGACATCTTGTATGTTCATTAGATCGTTTATAATACTCTGCAGCAATAATGGCTATAGATACATTTACACACAAATACCTATATGATAAAAAAAACAGGTTGCAGGGATATTTTATAATGAGATTATAAATTTGGAAGTCCCATAAATTTTTTTTTTTAAATTAGATCTCCGAATAAAAAAGCATTCGGCACAACTACATTATGCTATAAAATACATTTCCACTATAATATATTGAATCCTTAAATATGTTATACATTTAACGGCTAAAAAGTAATGTTGGTGTATTTAAAAATGTCGTCACATTTGACATCGTCACAATTTAACAATTAGCGCCATTCTGTTTTTATTAACATTATAATTGTCGGCGCTAAACATCCATTTTAGTCTCTTTTTAGTTTTTGAACAAATGAGGCCTGTAGAAACAAACACGGCTAAGTCCATTGACTACAGTTTTCGAGGAAGAACAAAAAACGTTTAATTTAAAAATTACTTGTGATACTGTCACTAAAATAAATTCGACAAATAGTACCTACTAAAAACATTAATTTTCTTCTTGATACATTAGTTTAACTGGTGCGAAACAAAAAATATATTCAAATTATTAGTGGACTTTGCCGTGTTTGTTGTTCACATTTGACAACTGCCGCTTTTGTTATCAACACAACTGGACTTTGCCAGTTTTGAAATGGACACGTTTTTTCACGAGGTTGCAGTCAAAGTCAGTAACAAAATAGTTTTACATTTAAAAAATTATTTATTTTGATAGAAATACAAAACAATAATATCTCACAAAATATTTTGAAAAAAGTTTGTAAGTTATGGTGACCTAATTAATAATTAAAAAAAAAACTAAAAATCGAAAGAAAAAATTAGAAAAGAATAATAACTATTATTCTGATATTTTTTTATATAAATTTGTTTTAAAGATTTAATAAGATATGAATGCGGAATAATATTCAAGAGCAGGAAGATTTCTCCAGTTATCACCGAAATGCTTGGTCAAAAGATAGTTGACATCTCTTACTTTTAACGATTTCAAAACAACTTTTCCGGGTTCTATGTTGCTTGGAATTATCATTGATTCATTTTGTTTTTCATACAGCAATGATTTCTACAATATTAATGACATTACAATAACTACTAATAAAGTAATCATATTATTCAATAAAACTCTAAATCGTAAGTAAAAACTCATTTATTTTACCACTATGCTGTTTAGTAACTAAAAAAATTATGTCCATAAAAAATAACAAGAAACAAAAGTTCAACATGCACGTCCGCGGACATTTTCGGTAATTTGCGAAATTGTCAATATCTCAACTTTTACAAAAACAATTTTTTACAACAACAAACCGCCATCTTGAAAACAGCTATTTACAACGCTCCTATTGGTCCGTTTGAAAACTGCCGTCTTTGATTTGGAAAGAAGTGGACTTTGCCGAGTTTGTTATGGAACTCAATTTTAATCCGTAAAAATAAATGGTTTAGAGCCGTGTTTGTTAAGAAAGCAACATTGCATCATGAAGCATTTTTTTTACTCTTTCGAACCTCATATTTAACTCATTTTCCATTATCGGTGGACTTTGCCGTGTTTGTTTCTACAAGCCTCAAATGGTGATCACAATTTGTTTAGATGCTGAGGCGGACCGACGATCGGTGATTGACGAGAACCGGGCAACTGTAAAAAAAAAACAAAATGGCTTTAATTATTGAATTGTGACCATGTCAAATGAGACGAAAGTTTAAGACACACCAACCTAAGACAATGCGCCAAATTGTTTGTTATATATTGTTCATTTATTCAGTATAAAAAAAAAAGAATTTGCAAAAAGGGTGTTGAAATATACAAAGACAATGATGATTTTCGTTTCGATTTTTTCTTTAAAGGTGTTTTTTTTATCTGCGTTTTTCATTAAAATGCAAGAATACGTATAACACATATTATACTCGTATACTCGTATGTACAAAAAAAGCAAACGCAGGCGAAGCCAAATAATAAAACTAAAATGGTACTGGTACTGTTGAACTGTCTTGAATTAGCGAATGCTTTTGTAACTCGTACCACTCAAGATGGTCGCTGGTCAGCCAACAACACCGGTCATTCAGTGGAAAACCCACAAGTCTAGAAGCGACAAGGACACAAGACACAAGACACAAGCCATGAGACACGGACCGAGGACACAGGACCGGCTGTGCCTCCCGTCGCTAGTGCTGCCACCGCCTGGAGATTAGACCCTCGTGCTTTTGCCAAGGTCTCAGGGACAAGGTGACCCCATACGAGATATGAAACACGAGACAAGTCGCGCATCTGTTTTCGGTTCCCTAATGAGGCGTTACCAGATTCACAGAAATTTACATCAAAGAAAGAACAAACAAATCACTCCCTAACACCTTGATAACTAATTTTGCAACAGTCGGAAATAAACTAAAGATGCCATGTTTTTTTTATTAATCGACTGTCGAAATAATTTCAATTGAGTTTCTTCGGAATGGTTGTATTTTTTTTATTACGAAGTGAAACAAACGATAAAACCTATGAAAAGTGATAAGCGAAAGCTCCGATATTTCCAGTATTAGGACGAGTTTCCGGCAGTTGTAGAGTTGTGTTGTCAGTTTCGTAGTAAATTACTACCCCAAAGAGGAGTTATTGATTTTTATTTTCAAAACGAACTTTTATAATTAAACTGATGATGAGCAATGAATAAAATCACGAATTGAATTGTTTTCATTATAATTATTGTTGAATACTGAAAGAATATTAAAATTCTTCACAGATTATAAAAATAGAAACATACAGAAAATTTAAAAAAAGATTGGTTATCATAGAGACTCGAACCCGGAATTTCCACACAATACGCGCGTGATACGTCTTCAAATTTATCCATCCCTAATAACTCATTAACCGTCATTTTTAATAATTATGCACTTATTGAAAATGTTAATATTTTTATTTTATTTTTTTCCGATATTTTCGGCAACCATCTTTATAAACGTGAGCGAAGTTCGAAGAGCAAAAACATGTCGGCCTGTCATTGCCTTCCTGTTATTTATTTGGATTTTATTATTCTATGTTGTTCTGTCAAACTAACTCGTAACCTTGGAAAAAATATAGAGCAACATTTAAAGAGATTGAAATAGTATACGAGCTATAACACTGCAAGTAGGTGGTCGGCTTCATTCATAAACTCTGCGATAGATTGAACGGAAAACAATCTTCCAAGCATCCGAATAAAACAAAACTGGTCCACTTTTGTCTTTCTGTTCAAGCGCGAAGCGAATTAAACCAGCTGTCTCTGTCGCGTTCAAAAAGAAACTGTCAAAATCACGAGTAATTTATAGCTCGTTTCTAGCCACGGAGAATATAGTGGATTAAGATATCTGACTAAATAATATTGTATCATAAATAATACGCGCTAACTGAAAAATAGCTTTCCTTACACACCTGGTATCTTATATCTAGCAGCGGGTCAAACGATATTATTCGTATACTTGTTGTGATTAAAGAATTTTCAAGATCGGTTTGAAATTTGTAAATAATCAATAGTTATATCGTCTTTCTGACCTTTAGCGCTAAAGATTTTCATAGAAAATTTGTTTCAGAAACTCGAGAAAATCTCTATAGTTCTAAATTCACTTTCTAATGAAAAGTTCGACTTCGATGAAAACTTTCTTTCGAAGTTCGCTTCTGCATCGGGAGAAATACAAGCCGCCTTGTAGTTCTTCCAACTACCCACACTTCGTCAATATTGACTTGGCAATTACAACCAAACATTGTTAAATTTTAGTGTAAGCTGACGATTTAGCAAAATATACGAATGATCAAGATTTGAATTATGTAAATACTATTATCTAAGTTTGTGTTAAAATCTAACGCATTACGGTGTTCGACAATGATTTATGGTAGTTTAATTAACTAGTACTGATCCACTATATGATCTTACTGACTCAGGGCCGTCCTGTGCAGGCCCAATTGAGCAGTCTGCTCCAGGCGGCTGATTGTAAGATACTGACGCCCGGCACATTTAAATGTACAATAATATAAATTGAAAAAAACCATACTATTCATAGACGGTAATCGAACCCACAATCTCTCGGCCCGATGATGCGGATTTTCGATCAGCGCCTTTCGTTCAATGCGAGAACGAAAATCTCTCACTGGTTGTTAAAAGAGACAAAATTATGCAAAAACAAACAGTGCAAATGAGAGAGAAATTGTCACAAAATTATTTAATTTAATGAAAGAATGAGTCGCATTATTTTAGCACCAGCACTATTTTTTTTAATTCACCTGAATGTGAAACGTATTAAAAGCTACGTAAATATAATGTTTGCACACTGATAATTTCAAAAATGTAATTTTAAAATACATATTTTAATTTGAAAGCCAAACTTCATGATGTCGGTATTAAAAACCCTTTATTATCTTTCTTCAAATCTTATTTTTATGACAGACAACAAAGATTCAAATTAAATAGCTTTGAATCTATTAATTTTTAATTTAATTTGATATTTGGATAATTTGTATGGCGCGCCGTTTTTGAGAAAAATCACCTCATTAATATTAAAGTAACGTCTAGAGTACCTTAAAGGTACTCATCTGACCCCTCTTCTTTTTAACATATTCGTTAACGATATTGCTAAAGTCCTTTCTTCCTCGTGTTATTGGCTTTTTGTAGATGACAAGAAAATCCTTAAAATAATAAAATCTTATCGTGACTGTATTCTTCTCCAAATTGATATTGACTTATTTAATTATTGATGTAAAACTAACGGCATAGAACTAATTATTGATAAATATAAAATTATGTTATTTTATAGAACTCATTAACCGATTCTCTTCAATTATAAATTAAATAGTGTCTCCCTATCTACCGTCAGATCTATAAAAGATGTTGGTGTCACTCTAGACTGTAATCTTTCTTTTCGTGGCCACATTAATAATGTAGCTAATAAATCACTAAAACTTCTTGCCTTCATCAATAACTTTAAGAATTTAAAGACCCTGAAAACTCTTTACTGCTCATTAGTTCGCCATCATCTAATAATGTAGCTAATTAATCACTAAAACTTATTGCCTTCATCAATAACTTTAAGAATATAAAGACCCTAAAAAACTCTTTACTGCTCATAAATTATTTTTTTTAGAAAAGCGTAGAAAAGATTTTGATTTAATTTGCATTTTCAAAATCGTTAATTGTATTATTGACTCACCTTCTTTGTTGTAAATCATCCAGCTCAACATTTCTCGCCGAAGACTCAGAAACAATGAATTGCTGTTCCTCAATCATAACTCTACTAATTATGGGTATCATTCTCCACTGTTCAAAATGTAGATAATCTTGTTAACTCTTATTTTCTTTGAATCTTGTTAACTCAAGCCATGGTTTTGAAATTTTTGGTACCAGTCTAAATGATTGTTGTGATTTTTTACGGTAATGATCTATGAAGAATACAATTTATTATGTATAACATCATTGACAATTAACATTAATTGGACAATGGTCCGTTAATATAAAAATAAATAAAACTTGAAATAATAACTTTAAAGTGATTGCTTTTTACGAAAATATATTTTTAAATATATATATATATTTATAAGAGTAATAATAATTGTTAGGTTAGGATATATAAACAATGCAATAGAAACATTTAGCTGCTTGCAAATATTTTTTTCAAATTTGTGACGCACGTCGACGTTTTTGTTTTGATTTGTTACTCTTTTTTGCAATAATTCATACGAGTATATATTTTTAAACTAATCTCTTGTTGCAAATGCAATTATTATAATTGTACCCGACGTATCCAGGCACACAAATAAACTGTTTAGGGGGCGGTCCCAATCTACGAAGTGCTCCAAGGTGTCAGTCTCGTTGTATGCGAGACGACTGGGGGTTTGACTGCGGGGTTCTGCTTCCAAGTGAAGATGCTGCCGCGGGTCTGGTCCAGAGAGAGGGGTAGTCAAGCGGTCCAGGGGGAGCAGGCGATGATCAAAAGAAAGGCAAGAGCCAATTTGAAGGCGATGTCGAGAGCGAAACCCGTAGATGCGCACTCGTTGAACTACACTGGCTCCGTTCGTTCCACCGCCTTATCTCTGATGACGCAATAAACCGAGGAGGAAGGAAAAAACTTTAATTCTGAAAACGCTAATTGTTTTTACTTCAGAAAGCGGTAGCGTGAGCCTGAGAAGACGTATTATAATTTCCTACACCAAGGCTTGCATGTTTCATAAGTATTACTTTTAAAAATATTCATTTATTTAATCGTCTCCGGACCAACATTTTTACCAGAAATCTGAAACTTCAGTGGAATCGGTCTCGTAAGTGCTTGAATAACCGGGTTTTAATTTTTTGTGTAGAGATTTTCCCCATAACATTTCTCGTCATATCGTCCTTGAACGATACTTCTTAAATCAAACGCAATTGTTATACAATTTTGGAATCCTTATTAAATGCACCAAATTTTAAAGTTACTTGTCAAACTATCGTAGTACCTTTTTTTCAGTACATACACTTAAAATTGGGCGAAGTACTAATTTTGAATACTTCGGCAAAAAGAGATATTTTCTTCCGTTCGACAGAGTCCATCACCCCTTACTATGGACTAAACTCATGGAAAGGGGTATACCATGGAAGGTCGTCCACATTCTCAACACTTGGCAACGGCAACAGAAAACCTGATAAAGTAAAAAGATGGATTATCCGAACCTTTTCATCTGAAAAGCGGGGTTAGACAAGGAGGATGTATGTCCCCATTTTTGTTTAACATTTATATGGAAGAACTTACCCATAAATTAAATAATGCTAAGGTGGGCTGCCATATCGGAGGACAGTGTTTTAATAATGTGAGCTATGCAGACGATATGGTACTCACGACGCCGTCTATAAGACGGCTACGTATCCTTTTGAATATCTGTGAAGAGTTTGCTCAGGAAACAAACATGATTTACAATCCGCTAAAAACGGCACTGATGGTTATCAGATACGGGCAGGGTCCGAAAAACATTCCTTCAGCTATCTTGAACGGTGGGGTTCTAAGGGTGGTAGAAGAAACCAAATATCTAGGGTACATCATCACCAGTAAGCTAATGGATGACGACGACATTGACAGGAAAAGGCGAACACTCAGTGTGAAATCAAACATGCTCAGTAGAAGATTTCGGCTCTGTAGTCCACCATTGAAACTTATAAATATTATTAAGAATAAAAAACTTAAAAAGAGTGTACTGTGCAAATGTTCAATCTATATTTCAATATGGTATAATTGGCTGGGTAGGGCCATATGGTAATATTTTAAATCCACTTTAAATAATTCGAAATTTTTCAATAAAGGTAATCTTTAAAAAACCATCATTTTCTACTGAAACCCTTTTTAAAATATTGAATGTACCTATAAGAGATAAAATATATTTTAAATTATACAAATAACTTACAACTGTCTTCTAGATATCATAAAAAAGATTAAAATTTCAAAATTCAGCTTGGTGTTTTACAAAATACCTACCCCTATCCTTAAATAACTTAATGCAATGTAAATAACTTAATTTACATGCATTTCAGCTTAAATTGAAATATTTCATCAAACAACTTTAACATTCCTTTGTTATTATTTATTCCTATGACTAATTTTACACAACTCTACTTCGTATTTTGCTCTGTTACATTGTAGAAGCATTGAAATTTTTTTTTATTATTGAACTGAAACTCCCACACCAAACACAAAAACCATGTTTCTTTGTGGTGAGGAACAGCTGTGTGTTTAATTTATACTACACTGTGTTAAACATGTACCAATTTTGTTATATTTTATAAAAAATAAAAATAAAATAAATTCGATTTATTTTAGTACCACAACAAGTACCATTACAAGTACCGAAATATTTTTATTTGAAGTATTTTTGGTTTGGTAGAAGCAGAGTTTTCGGTTCTACAGTTCGACCTGGAGACTCGCAAAATGCCCGGGTTTCCGGCTTCGACTAATAATTTCAGATTTTTTCCAAGAAGAGTTACTTTTGGAGAGTTTTTCAATGAATCATCTTCGGGCCATCATTTTTATCAGAAATCTGAAAGCTCAGTCGAATCGGTCCCATAATGTATATGAATAAACGGGTTTTATTGTTCGACTCCAGGGTTCGCATCTGCTCCATAAATTTGAGGTTTTTATTGAACTGCATTTGGTGGATTTTCTCGTCACACCGTCTTTGAACCATCAGTCTTAAAACAAACGCGAAATTTCAGAATTTTGGTGACATAAAACCTGAGTAGTAATCTACAAAAGTTACTTTTGTTGGATATTTCATTGAATCGTCTCCAAATAAATATTTTACCAGAAATCTTAAACTTCAGTCGAATCGGTTTCATAGTGGCTACGGGTAATATTTTTCAACTCTAAGGCTTGCATTTCTCCCATAAAATTGGGATTTCTTTTTCAAATACCAAATTTCAGTCTATTTGGTTAAATAAAACTAGAGTAATCGATTCTTACTTTTACAGCTTACATGATGCCCATACATTTAACTTTAACATTTTGGGATACATATTTTATTGAATCGTCCCCGGATCAACATTTTTTCATCAAGAGGTTATATTTTTCTCGGGCTCGCATTTGCTCCATAAATTCGAGGATTTGTTTTCTGCATTTGGTGAACTTATTCCTCATTAAACCATTATTCTTAACACTCCTAATTTTTTTTATTCAGTCCCACAGAGACTGAGAAAAAGTATTTAGTTTTCAACCCCAAGGCAAGCATTTTATCCATAAATTTGATAATTTATTAAAAAAATATATTACAGATTTTTTCATTTTATCTTCTTAGGGTCATCATTCTTAGTAATAATCCAAAATTACAGATTTTTTTATATAGTAGAGCTTGAGATAAAGGAATTTCATTTTCCATCCAAAGGCTCACATAACCCTCATACTTATTGATTACTCTCTATCAGTTTATGTTTTTATATGCTTTATTTTTACAATTAGTACTTATAAAGGTATATATGTACTATCAGTTGCACTTATTATAAAAAAAGAGCTTGTTAAAACGGCGGTGATTTCGCCCTCAGCGTATGGACATTGTCCAAATATTTAACTGTCTATATTAAGCATAATTGTTTGATGTTTTAATTTTCGGATGAGCGTTTCTTGAAAACGAATACATGCAGAAAAACAACACTTAAAGTTGAAACTGTCTACAAACACGCCTTCGACTGAAACAGAACAAATGGTAAAACAGTTTTTTTTTAATTGTAATAATAATAATTAACAACTAACAAAGGAGTAAACAATGTTTACCGTAGTCGGGTCGACCGAAGCAGTGTTTGGAGAGAGCAGCTGCCCGCAGCCGTCTGATTGCGTTACTGTTTATTTTAGGAAATTCCCCTCCGTATCTATTCTGCCTTTTTATTATGAAAAACTGCCCAAAGCTAACAGAGCGTCATAGAAGTGATCGCGTGCAGCGGGTGGTGCACTAACAAATACAAATAATCACACATTACCAAAGGATACCACTCACTGCTCTCGACAACATTCCCTTCCCAACTTTCCGTTGGCGAACTGGTCAATATACTGCCTGCCTATTAACCTACAGATATACCACATCTTCCTCCACAAATGGACTGTTTAGGTGGCTATGTTGACCAGTACATTTCTATTATTACATTTGAGGCCACTAGCGCAATAGTGGTCTGACCTCAAATTGCACAGAGGAGATACATGTTATTAAAAAATTGAAAGTTATAATTTATTCATAAGGTTAGGGTTTTATTTTGTGATCCACTTTATTTGTTCTATTGAAATAAAATCATCAAATATTGATCTACTTCGTCGGTTCTATTGCAAAAACAGTGTTTATCATCCCTTTTTCTTGTGTAAATATGGGTTGATGATTATTTTTCTCTTTAATATAATATATTGTCACTAATAGGCGTAGATTAGATCCAACCCGATTTCCCAAACATTGAGGGTTAGACCGTTCCTGCTTTGAAGACCTAATTATTTTTACCCAACCTACACAAACTTGAGATAAATCAGTTTCTCCGGGTTTTTACGTCGTACACCATGAGAGAGAAAGAGACAACAAATTTCATAGACCGCTTCTATATACTGTCGCAATGATCTTAAGCTCCTGGTTCACCGCGGGACTCCGCCCACTAAACTTGACACAACTAAACGGTTTTTTAGGTTATATGCTATATTTTGGTTGATAAAAATACTGTGAAAAAGTGGTTATACGAATAAACAAAAACATTATGTCGATGCGATATGAATGGATTTATAAATACCGTAGCCTTAGTCTTAGCCACGCCGAGGTGCGCCGAGTCAGGTTAAAATCATCAAAAACAAGTCAAAAACTGACTTCACTGCCTTGGATAGATACTACTCTATGTTCCTGCGCTAGAGGCCTCATTTTATACTATATATTCCATAACATAATATTTACAAACAATCACATATAATGTGCCAATGGGCACCAATGACTCCTCATAGGAACCTTCCAATGCGGAGTATTATTAACCTGCCAGGTATACTAAATTCCTTTTCCCAGAATTCTTGAAGCTTTTTCGACAGCTATTACCAATAAAGTTCTGTTCTTCGGTAGTGGCACGTGATACGAATAGGGAATTTCCCAATGCGAGCCTTATACGATTTTCAGTGAAACGTCTGTTTGAAAAATGTCTGTCACTATATTCCCTACAAAAGTATTTAATAATTGACCTGAATTCACAACATAGAACATACTGACCAAACACTTTAAAGGGTATTTCAAAACAATAGTTTAGTTTCAGAATCAAACGAGAGTCAGAACATTCGATGCAGTTTCGTTGCAAAATATAGCTTAACCAACGTTTGATCAAACAACCCAACTTAAATTTGAGAAACTTTGAAGGCCGAGAACCGACCGTTTAACGCAGTGGTCCCCAACCTTTTTGTCGTCGCGGACCGGTCAGCGTTTGATAACTTCACCGCGGCCCACTGAGGGTAGGGGGGTTATATTGGGGGGGGAGTCTCATTGGGCGGGGATCATATTGGGGGTGTCACATTGGGGGGTCACATTGATTGTGGATTCATTTTTTTTATTATTTTATAAGGAAATATTATTTTACCGTGAAATATAAAAAAATAAAAATAAACAGTAAAAAAAATGTATTCAAAATGAACAATAAACATAAAATAATAAATTGTGGTTCCTCACCATAAAGAACAAGGTTCTTGTGTTTGGGGAGGGAAAATTCGCTAAGAGTATTTATTCATAATAAAATATCATATTTTTTATTTTTAAAAGAATGAATAAAAAATTACAATTGTGGTACATAAGTTATAGTGACAAATAAAAGTAGTAAAGAGAACAGAAAATACAAGGTTTGTGGGGAAAATTAAGAAAAAAATATATAATAACAATGAATGATTATTCCAGATGTTTCAGATAATTTATTTTGGATTCATGGGTTTTTATTTTGAAGTTTTAAGTGTTTGATTTAATAATTAAATTATACGTGTTTAAACATACGTTCAAAATAAAATACAGTAACCCCTTAAAAATGAATACAAATAGATAATCTCAAATTATAATAATATTAAAACTATTGAAGTTTACATTAAATGAAAATTACTAAACAGAAAAAAATAGAATTAGAATAAAATTCAAACTAAATGAAACTCTACAATTAAACGGCAATCTAAATAAGAAAAAATAAATCCTACTCCAGCTAAATCATATTTTTTTCTTATTTAGATATCCATTCAATTGTAGATTTTCATTTCCTTTGAATTTTATTCTAATTCTATATCATATCATTGTACAAATCTTACAAAAAAACCTTGTATATTATGCACATTTGTTTCATTGAAAATATTATAAGAAAAAAATATAGTTTCGTGTGCGACATATCACAAAAAATAGCTAGGTAACTTAGCGTGAATGGGTTTTTAACGGCATAATTATTTTAAGCTATATAATTGACGATTTTTCCAAAAAAATATTTTGATTTTTAAGCAGGCTGCGCGGCCCAGTACCATTTGCTCCACGGCCCGGTACCGGGCCGCGGCCCATGGGTTGGGGACCACTGTCCAAAAGGGACACCGTCCAAAAGTCATAAATAGCACCTAACTAAATCGTTTTTTCGAGGTAGTACGATAAAAAGAACCTTATTTCGATTCTTCTGTATAAATATGTAAACTATGGTTAAAATACAAGCAAACTTCATACAAGCAATGCGAGTGCACTACAATAAAGCTGTTTGGGCTAACGCGTCAGACTCGGTAAGAGAATCAACTCCGTCTTTCGAGTATCATTTATCAATATAGAATGACTGCAATTGCAAGATACCTTTCACTATTATTGTAATCTGACGCATAATTATGTTATTTTATATTTGATAGGTAGGTAGGTATTATGGCACACTATATTTCTAATAAAATACATTTCTTTTAGATTGTACAATCTTTACTGTTTATTTCAGTAAAAAAAACTGATCAAGCATCAAACTGTAACAGTTTATTGTAATATCAAAAATAACAACAACAAAAAAATTCTAAGAATCGACGCAATCAAAACACGGCAGGGTATTTTAGTCCGCCACTGAAATTATATCAAATACATTTAGAATTATTTAACCGTGCGAAAATCAATACTTCAGCTCATTGTCCATGAGCCCAGAGATTACAAGGGATACTTTTCACATATTCATACCTGCTGTCCTCAGAATATAGTTCACCCATCTGCTGTTTTCTTAATTACGTCTGTTGGGGCTTTCATCATAGGAAGAGAGTCAACGTCTTCTTTTGAGCTGGAATGTGTTGATTTTTTTTTCTTCATTGTATAAATATGCACCAACACACACAATGCTAAGTATGTATTGTTTAGGTCCACTCTAATTGCGCGACCATAATATTAGCCGTCCTCTTTTGGAGCCTATTTCAAATGCCAGTTCCGAGGAAGCGCATATCATTGGACAACGATTTACAAATTTGGTTATATTTCTTAATTTTATCCACTAGGATGCAAGTTTTTAAAATAATTTATTTGAAATTATTTTCTAAATATGCAGTAAAAAAACTTGCAATATCTTATCCCTCTTTAAATCTGGATTGTTTGTAAAAAATCCACCTTTGTGGAAAAACAAAAATATCGCATGTACGAGTAGCTAGTGCGGTGAGCCGTCGCAGTTGCCAGGCGAATAAATTAAACCTAATTTCGGAGAAAAAACCTTTGGTCTCCGGCCCAAAAATGGCGGAGTAGTGAATCAGTTGACTAAAACACTACAAAGACCACGAAGGGAAAAATATTTTGAAATTAATAATATAATTATAGAGTATAACGAGTTTTGACAATACATAACGTTCATAAATGTATACTATCAAAATTAAATGAATAAAAATATTTAAAAAAAAAACAATTTATTTATTCTTGTTGAAATATTTAAAAAAACATGTGTTTGGTCCAAGTTTTTTCTCACTAGGATATGCCTGTGTCGAGACAATTAAATTACTCTAAAACAAAGCTGCATATTAACAAAAACACCATCTAAACCATCATTGTACAATTCTATAAATTTATTGTTTGTTCGTGCTATATTATGGCTAAAAAATTGTGTCAGCATACATCACAATCGGAATATAATGAAATATTGGTACGTGCTCACAACACAAGACTCACTGCAAACAATAGTCTTATAATTCCCAGATATCGGAATAAATATGGTCAAAGAACCTGAGAATACTTTGTTCCCAAAATATGCAACTTGTTACCGGTGTCAATAAAAAATGTGAAATTATTTTGAGAAGGAGATTTTACTGAAAGCGTGGCTTCGTGGAAAAAAATTGTTGTACTAATCTTTTATTTATCAAAAAAAAATGCAACAATCTTCATTGTATTTTTATTTTTATTGAATGTTTATTTTTTATAATTGTATGCTTATTTTTCTTATGATATTTCACCCATCCTAAATTTAAAAATATATATATATATATATATATATATATATATATATATAGCAGTTTATATATATATTCATATATATATATATATATATATATACAGAAGGATATACTACAACAAATTTGTCTTGGTACATACTCCTTGATTGATATTCATACCATATAAATAAGCTCTCAAAAATAATATCGTCACTGAGCGGATCCGGACGTTATATAATCGACACCTTTGACTGAAACACAATCGATATTAATTTGTGGGTACTCCATTGAAGTGGTGAAAAACTTAGAGATGGCGGTATAGCATAAAAATTTTATCGAAAAATTCCGGCCTTAGTTAGGAAAATTATTTGAAGATAAAAACTCACAAACGTTTTTTTTTTTAAATCATTTTTTATTACCAAATAATATTTTAATTAATTATTAAAAATATTATTTAGTGATTAAAAAGTATTTTCTTGGTTATGAACTTTAAAAGTATTTTACACTTCAAAATAATTATTTGGAATAAGTAGTTTTGATACACGAGGTTCCCGTCGGCGCCAGTGAAAATTTGTCTTGGCACATACTCCTTGATTGATATTCAAACCATATCAGGGCTGTTTTCTTCCACGTCGATTCGGCACTTAGTCGGAACCGGGCGTTGGTGTGACCGTCTTTAATACGCCTAAATAGGCGTTATACGATATTAATTTGCGGGTACTCCTAAGTGGCGTAAAAACTTAGAGATGGCGGTATAGCATAAAAATTTTATCGAAAAAATTCCGGCCCGCGAAGGAAAAATTACTCAGATAAAAACTCAAAACGTCTCGTATTAACATTTGATTATTCGTTTTCTGATTTAATAATAATAATATAACGTTATTGAACAGTATTTTCTTGGTTTTAATAATACTTAATAATTTCCGATTAACTTCAGTGGAAGATGCTTTGATAGTACGAGGTTCCCGTCGGCGCCAGTGAAGAGCCAACTTGCCAAACGCGCGTCTAACATTTGTGAGGGGCTGACATCTTCCACGTCGATTCTGAGACTTAGTCGGTCTCTGTGTTTCCACCCGTCTATAACATGGCTTTCTTAACTTTCTCCACACAGCACCCACAAAGATGTACCTACCTGGAGTTCATAAAAATAAAATAATGCAAAAATATAATTTGCATAGCATGTATATCGTAAACTGCTATATCAAAACGAATATTTACACTAATCATTTTAATATTGATTTCTTTCGCCCTGGTCATTAATGAAAGTAGACGACACAATAAAACACACATTTATTTTTAAAAAGATTATTAAAACAGAAAAATCGTTTTATAAAGTTTTTATTTAATTTATAAAATATATAAAATCTCGGATTCTATCCAAATTTTCAGTCGTATAGATCCCACAGAGCTTCAGTAAAAAAAAATTCGACCCCAAGTCAAACGCATTTTGCCTATTAATTTGTGGATTTAATTTTCGTCCCCGATGATCGCATTTCTAATACACTTTTGAAGGATTTTTTCATAGACTCATCTTTGGACCATCATCCTAAGGACAACTATCTAATATCAGCCCATTTGGTGGCACGGAGCCTGATGTAACGTCTTTAGTTTCCGACCCCGAGGCTCGCATTTTATCCATAGATTTTATGATTTCTTAACAAATGTTTTTTTACCTAATTTTTTTTCATTGAATCTTTATCATGAAGTTACTTTTAGAGGATTGAATCATCTTGGGACCATTAATTTTACCAGATATCTGAAATTTCATTTGAATCGGTCCCACAGTGCCTGAATAAACGGGTTTTATTTTTTGGCCTCAAGGCTCACATTTCCACTATAAAATTGATGATTTTTTATTAAACTTTACATTCGGTGATTTTTTCATCAGATCGTGTTTGGAATATCACTCCTAGAACCAATAGTAAATGTCAGACCCGTTGGGGCTTGTTTGGGAATCTCAGTTACGAGTTACCGGGTGTTACATTCAGACCCAAAGGCTCGCATAGTGCCCATACATTTTAGCATTTTTCCAGAAAAGTTAATTTTGACGATTTTTTCATTGAATCGTCTTTGGACCACCATTCTTGGGAATAATTCAAAATTTGAGATTTTTCAGAGCCTGAGATAACGGCATTTATTTCCCAACATAACGCCCACACGTATTAATTAATTACTGTTTTTAATTACTTTTCAAGGAATTTTTCGTCGAATTGTCTTTGGATCATGAAAATGCTCATAAATTCAAATTATCGGTGTTTGCAGTCCCATAGAATCTCAGTAAACGGGTCTTCCCTTTCGACGCCACTGCCTGCGCATTGTGCCACAAGACCTGCGTAAACGTGTTTTAGTTTCCGACACCAAGACTCGCATTTTTTTCATTAATTTTATAATATTTTTTTTTAAATAATTTTTGGTAGCTTCTTTAATTTCTTTTTCGGACCATCATTCTAGCACAAATAACAAATTTAAATTGATTAAATAAATTTCTTAACAAAAAAATCATAAAAAAACTAAATTTTTGTCCATTTGGTTCCATAGAACGGGTCTTCATTTTCTACCTCGGAGCTCGCATTATGTTCATAAATTTCTTAATTTTCCTACGAATAATGCTTTAACAGTTTTTGGCTATCGGATGACCATCATTCTATGTTTTCCAAAATGTCTTATAATGTTCTACTGGGTGGTTTAGTTCTACCTGTGATCTGTCACGGGACTTTCTTCTCGACCCCGACGCTTGCTCCATACATTTTGTGATTTTGTGAATTTTGAAAAAAGCAGGTATAATATTTATTTGGAATCTGGCGGCCGGGGGAAAAGTATTGTTTTTGCCACATCGTTTGCTTCAAATACCATCAGAAACAATGATACTATTTATTCCCAAAATAAAAGTATTTTTGCTAACTAATAAAATATCTCATTTTTTCCTATGTTTCCTTGGAAATGTTCAGACATTGTCGCCAGATTATCTTTATTTTACTAACGTGTAAAACAATGGGTACAGTTTTATAAATTCGCACATTATTTTCAAAGAGTTTGATCAATTTTCCAAAATAAGCTCCCGATAAATTGGCACTTTCCTCTATTCAAGGAAACAATTCTTGGTCCGTCGACGTAGTGTTCTGTTTAAATGAGAGCCTTTTATCTCCGGAATCACCGCCAACGTATGAATGTTTTACGTAGACAAGTGTCAGCTGTCAGTGTAGCCATGCATACGAGTATAATGTTCCAGCGGGTTGCGGGTTGTGCATCACTGGCGTAGGGGATCGGGTGAGGAGGACAGTGAAGGAAAGTACAGCTTTTTTTTCCTTTATTTGTTAGGATGTAGTTAAATAAATCTATATTATCAAAACGTATATTAATAACCCTTTTTTTAAATACAGCAAAATATCCTAAGTAAATCTTTTACTTGCTTATTCTTCTTTTTTCTTGTAATATTGTCATAATTATCTTAATAAATCAATTATTAATACCAACTGAGCTGCACGACATTTCTTTTTGGTCTGTACAATTTTTTTAATAGTTTTTTTTTAAGTGAACAGTTTTGGATAATGTCAACAGCGTTGAAAGTTTTGTAAAGTATTTGTTTCTGTGAAATCAACACAAAATCAAACTTTTAATCTTATCAACTATTTTTTTGTATTTCAGAGATTAGGCATTGTAGTTTTTATTACAATCATTTTCTTTAATAAAAATGGAAAAAATATCAGGGTCGAAAAAAGGTGCCCTTCAGAATATCTTAGCGGGGTTAGTGCATTTACTTTGGTTCTGAGAAAAGATCGCAACTAAAACTACTAAATACAATTGTTTGTAAAGTAAACATTTTATTCTAAGGAATGGTTTAAATCAGCACCATTTTTTTGAATTTATCTACGAGGCCTGTTCAAAAGAAAAGGTGGATTTTGAGTTTTCGCGGGCTGTGTACATTCGATTATCGATTTTTTTTGTTATGTTGGTACAAATATGTTTATCATATGTTAGCATTATAAGCCATTTTGGATTAGTGGTTTGTTTTTGAGAACTGGAAAGGTTAGTCACGTTTTTGTGTGTTCTTCAATTTTTTACTCTTGAAAAAATGGATCAAAGAATATGTATTAAATTTTGCGTTAAAAATGGAATAAAGTGCTCCAACGCACTTAAAATGTTGACTGTGGCATTTGGCGAGTCTACTTTGTCTCAAAAAAGTGTTTATAAGTGGTACAAGCGCTTTACAGAAGGCCGAGAAGATGTTATGACGATGAGCGTCCTGGAGTTGTGGAAAAACCAATTATGGATTTTATTCTTTGATCCATTTTTTTCAAAAGTAAAAAATTGAAGAACACACAAAAACGTGACTAACCTTTCCAGTTGTCAAAAACAAACCACTAGACCAAAATGGCTGATAGTGCTAACATATGATAAACATATGTGTACCAACATAACAAACAAAAAAATCGATAATCGAATGTACACAGCCCGCGAAAATTCAAAATTCACCTTTTCTTTTGAACAGGCCATGTACATGAATATTTGGTAAATAAATACATCGAATTAAGCAGAGGTGGAAAACACTGCTACGCAAATGAATCGAGCTGCAACATAGATCTGTCATAAGTTCTTTGTATATATTGTGCAGGTATTGTTACCTAATTCGTTCGGCAATCAAAAAAACCGCGGGACACGCGGCTTAAAAAATAATTCTGATGGAAATTACTTATTATATGGGATTCCAAAATAAATATCCCTCATTTTATCTAGAAATGTTATAATATTGATAGTTTGCCTTAAATCCGCTGTAATATTCGACCTTTTGCGTTTATCATCAAATAAATAAGTATTACAGATTTTAAATCAACACCCTATGTTAATATTATCGCACTATTATCACATTTAAACATACTCCAATTAACTATAAACCACCCTACGGTTAAATCAAGGAACAGTAGATATAGGTATTTAGATCAACTATTTTTACATTATCGATCGTCAAAAAAATATGTCCATAAAATGTCAGATACTCAATGATTCCTGGGTTCATATAATATATACTATGTATAATGTTTTAACTTATTTTATTTTTATTTATTTTATTTTATTTTTAGTACATATAACAGGTATGATGCCCAAGACATAACTTCATCAACTTATATATTATATTGAATCAACAAATATCGGGGTAAACAATGACATTTTATAATTGAGGTCGACTCAAAGTTATATATTACCTACACCTATATACATATATATATATATATATATATATATATATATATATATATATAGTTGTATTATGGGTCATGTGTGATTTTTCACAAAAACGGCTGTATTCTGTTTTATTGTTATGGTTAAAAATTGTACGTCCAATAATTAAAACAAAAATTTATGAATATAAAACCACCAGTGCGATGAATACAGATAGGTGCATACGATTAGGTTCGCATGCTATTTGAATTAAATAAGCCTATAGTTTATTGTGTTACTTTGTACTTCGCATAAAAAATAATGGCATGGATGACTCGTAATTACGCAAAAACCCAAATGAGCCTCTTACGTGCGTTTTCAAATGGCTTAGAAAAATTCACGTGATTGGATTTTTTACTGAGAAAACGGTAATGCATTTTTTTAAACGAATGGTTTTTATTTTTATTCTCCGTGAAAAACTAAACTCCGTGTGGTTTTCACATTAAGATTTGTTTAGTGCATACTCTTTTTTTTATTTTGAGTATCTCTGCATAATGTTTTTGAACTAGTGTGCGATAACTTTATCGTAAAAATTTTACATCGAATCGAAATAGTACATTCATATAAAAAAATAAGCGTTTTATATCAATTAAAAAAAGTTTAAATTAGCATATTTATATAAAGCCAGATAAATTATGTTTATACTTATATGTATGTACATTTATTGCATTGAAAACTACAATCTTTTTGACGTACAATTGTTTGTATAACGAAAAAATAAAATAATTACAAAACTAAAATACGTTTAAATGAAATATTTACAATTGAATTTACAGCTTGGTACACTTTTTTTGCGTCAGAGGGGGGACAAATGAACTAAATACTTTTATAAATTCGTAGGATTATTGTATCCGTAAAATATACATTCGCGACGCCACCGACTAAAAAGTTAGATATGTCACAGTCTATAAAGCTGTTTTTCGCTTGGGGGCTTGCCAATTCCCAACTCTCCCCCACGAACGCCTACAAATAAATACCTAAATAAACCTTTCAATATTGAATACATATGTAAAAAGCCTCATGCTTCACTAATTCATCGGCAATTTATTAAAAAAGTACAGTACCTAATGTTACTAAATAGTCACAGGAAACAAACTTTGCGAAGACATTAATGGGTACATGGTCAACGATTTGGGTTTTAAAATTAAGAAATATATTAGGAAACACAAATACGAAAAAACCGAACTAAATATGATGACCAAAGCCATAAAGCTATACCAGAAAGCTTGATCTCCCCCCCAGAGGCCTGACCAGAACCATATGGCGGTCATCACAAAGTTCTCTGACGTTACTAATATAAAATACAAACCGTACCACAATCGAACTTTTCTGTACTTCATTTTGAACTCGATGATACAAAAGACATAAATATAACCGAGGAAGAAATAGAAAATCTTTCTGTTCAGACTCTCATGCCACGAGTTCCACATCAGAAATATAACTATCACCAAATAATGAGTGACACAAATATAAACACACGCGCCTAGGTAGAAATACGAGAACGTCGAAAGGGCCAGCATTCTGGATCCTAGAAAGAGGAACCAAGATATGAACGCGACAAATTTAGAAACTCCGTCCTCCTGCTCTATACCTTTGATGGCCGTTGTTCTTATTCTCACGGGAACGTCAAAGTCAACCTGGTCTTTGTATGTTCGCTTTGGAATTTTATCCATGATTATCTCTGCGTTACTCATTATTCTATCTCTGATATCTAAAATGGCGGCGAGGGACTTGGGCCTTGGTGCAGGGGTCTCTGGCGGGGTGGTGTGCTTAGACATATCTACAATATTATACATCCGCGAGTCCGTATTTACCCGCCTTCTAATTTCGACATCTGGATCTTCAATAATAGAAACCCTTAACTTCTTTTTGTCTCTTATCTCAGAACTTTCTTCTATTTGATTTTCTTGGGGAATTCTGTACTCGGTACGATGTATGTCTAATAATGCATCATTGTCGAACTCGTTTTCAGATTCACCGTGGTACTCTTGAGCTCTTTCGATGGTAACTTCAGTTCTTTCTTTTTGCGGAAGTTCAGTGTACATTCGATCATCAATCAAAATATCCTCGGTCCTAAATAGCGATTCATCAGTCTTACTGAGGTAGTCAGGGATTTCAAACACTTCGTCTTCGTCGCTGTCGCTGGCGTCGTTGTTTTGACTGGCCGAACCAACGTAACTGATTAGGTCTAAAGGCAAACCGACAAAGTTGGAAATAGTTTCCACCGGGACTTTACTGATGTGTTGTTGGGGTTGTCCTGAGAGCCGTGTCGAGAACGTGCTATTTGGCTCCAGCCAGGGGTAGCGCAAACCTAATATCTTTCGCCTTTCAAACCGTTGGTAAGTTGCGGTGGTGATTGCCATTCTTATGAGTGACGCAGAAGCACTGAGAAGCTGCAACGACCCTAAAATAAATAAATCAAATATCATTCTCCGATGCAGTTTGTATGACTTGATTACTTTGACTATGGTGAAGTTTACACTTGTTATAAAACTGAGCTTAAGCATTTAATATAAAAAAGGACAGATTGGTAGATACTCTTAGTATCACCCTGGTGAAAGACCACCATTCAGAATCAAAATGTTGCTTGAAAACACCTTAGCCTTATTTGGCGACCAGATCTGAATAGCCGGATACTTCCCCACTTTCTTCTTGCCCATCTCCTTTCCCTCCACATTCCCTTCAGCCTCACAATATACCCCAATTGGGTATGCCATAGTCCCACTGGTTCTTGGCAGTTAGGACTCTTGTGCGGTATTCACATTAAAAAAAGAAAAATAGGAGTAAATTTCAACATTTTAAAATGCGTCGACATCTTCGTCATACCATCTTCGAGCCGGCATAAGATGCAATAGAAGGCATATATACAATATTATAAAGACACCATACGCTTGCCAAGTCCTCTTGTTTAAAATATTATTATTGAATGACATTATTGGTATTTTAAATAAAACCTACAATAAGACAATATTCCATATAATTGAATGAATGTATCAATCATTACCAGTGTCTGAAAGGTGACTATCAGCTCGCAGCAGTATGTAGAACTGCAGCAGTATTTGTGGGGCACAGTGGAGGTATGCCTGGAGGAAGAAGTATAATTCCAAAGGACTTGGCTCCATCATAAACCCCAAAGCTCCTTCCATCCGCTCATTCTGATCTTCGTTCTGGGCAAAGAGTGCCTCCACTCCCCAGAATATCCTGAAGACGTATCTAGAATTACGAATGTAGATTGAAACAATGTCCAATGGTCACCACAGAATTTCAAAAGCTATGAAGCCAGATTAAAGTGAAAATTCCTTGAGTGGAATAAGACAACCAACCTGTATATGACCGCCACAGGGAAACCGATGAAGTACCACAGCTGGAGGCCGAAGAAGCGGAGGTTGTCTCTGGAGAAGGCCTGGTCCGCCGGCCAGGCCGTTGGGGAGGAGATGGTGAAGATGAAACTGGCCGCGGCGGGCCACCACAGGAAAATAAGCGTCAGGGTCGCCCATCTGGAACACCGTCGAGAATATACCCTTTTTATGTTGTATGGTTATTTTTACAAATAGAATTTAAATAGAAAAACAAATTACAGATTTAAATGTTCTGGTGGATGACTGTCATACAGACGCACAAAACAATCAAAAATAAAACTGAACGTCTTGCGTGGCTTTACGTACGTTTTTTATTATTTATTGTGTAGTGCGTTTCGCGTGTGATACGTCGATGATCGCGATTGCATTTTTCATGCTCTTCTTAACCTAGTCTAATCGGCTAGTAGCCGAGTGATCCAAAGCGTCGGGTCCCATCCAGGCATCGCGGATTCAATCCTCTGCTAGCTAAGTGCGCCATCATTACCCAAGCAACATTTTCAATAGTCATTTACAGGTATTCTTCAAAAATAAAAATCCATAGCACTTAATTAAACAACACTTTCAGTATTACTACGGAGAATGTGATTAAAATTAAGATATCTACATATTAATTGTGTCATCATCCGTGTTATCTTATTGTAACGTTTCTGTTGCTAGTAAAAAATAAGTCATTTAATTTATTCTTTCCTACATTTTGGACAGTGATTTGAATGATGGTCATCTGACTACACCATAAATGCCTTTATGCAATGTGGGTAGGTTCATCGTGCTACATTACGACCAATCGATGGGTGTGTCTAGTCGATAATACTTGTGCGTCATTTGGCATTGTTGATTTCAGTTAGGTTTATACAACTCTAATGGCGAGTCTAGGAGGAAGCCAAAGGGGGCAGGTACTCTTGTTGGCACATATGCATGGCGGCTAAATATGTATTGCAATTTACCACATGAAATATAAAAAAAACATATTTTTTTATCCAACGTTGCCCCCCTTAAAAAATCCCAGATTCGTCACTGTGCAGCCTATACTACGTCGCACACTTAGAGAAACCAATGTATGGAGAGAGAGCTAATTATTTTTACCCAACCTTTACAAACTTGCGATAAATCATTTTCTCCGGGTTTTTACGTTGTAAACCATGAGAGAGAAAGAGACAACAAATATAATACTCCGCTTCTACGTACTCTCACAATGATCTTGGGCTCCTGGGTCACCGCGGGACTCCGCCCACATTTTTTATTATGCCACTAAACTTGACACAACTAAATGGTTTTTTAGGTTAGATGCTATATTTTTGTTGATATCAAAACTGTGAAAAAGTGGTTATACGAATAAAGAAAACATTATGTGGATATGTGATATGAGTGGTTGTATAAATACCCTAGCCTTGGTCTTAGCCACGCCCAGGTCCGCCGAGTCGGGTAAAAATCATCAAAAACTGACTACACTGCCTTGGATTGATACCACTCTATATACTCTAAGGTCGCACACAAAGGTCTACCCTGCTAACCTGCTACGAGTATAACACACTACCCCAAGCCCCGAGCCCCGAGCCCCTATAGCGAAGCTCTGACGCGGGAAGAAGTGGAGGGAGAGAAGGCAAGGGCTTAGAAGTGAGTAAAGGCGACATAGTATTCCGAGTTACCTATTCGGGCTCGCATTTGCAATAAAGAATGACAAATAAACAATCAAATTTAATGATTATGATTTATGATTATAAAAAACACTTTGAATGTTAAACCATAATATTAGGTACCTTTGAACTGGGTATAGTCAGTTTAATTTTTATTAGTAGTTACTAAATGTTGTTTGCGAATATCCATTTTTATTGGTTGTGAACTTAGAGTAACAATATATTTAGAGACCTCACTTAGTGAAATTTTGAACCCAAGTTTTGACCAAAGCTTGTTGTGGATAAGAAGTGTCAAAACCTACCTCGGATTTCCATCGATGAAATGTTTACACACCAAACTTATATCAGTAGCAATTAATATCGAATAAATTGTCAACAACAATATTGGAGGCAAAACAAAGTAAAAAACTATTTTATATGCCTTGGATAATGGGTACCCAAGAGTATACTTGGGAACTGCATCTAACAAAGAGTCCATCTTGTCTGTTTTTTAACATTTTTCAACACTGTATTATTTGCTCAGTTCGTCGCTTTCACACTCCGAATTCACAACATAATGACACTTGTAATTTACACATTTTCAGAATTTTGTTGCTGTCAATTATTAGACGTAGTTTAAATGCAGTAATTAAATCTGTTCCCGGTTACTGTACTCTTATTAGCGCATACGTCTAGCTTTGTGGGTGTCTCCAGGTGATTCAAAACTACAATCAATATACGATCGGCGAGGAGCCGATAAGATAAGGAAATGCCAAGGAAATAAGATAGGAGTACCTTGTTTTCACAGTTTATCTACATTATTAGTTTTTACTAAAATGTTTTTTCTTTCATTGTCGCATTCAATGTCATTTCAAGGGGAGATCCTCCCAAAAAAAGGAATAAATGTTGTGTTGTCAATTTTGTTTTTAATTAGGTACAATGTAATCAGTAAGATCCAAATATTCCCTAGATTTATGATAAAAAATCCCAATAATCGTTTCATTTCTTTTGAATATATGAATATATATATATTTTTTTTTTTTCTATACATGAGTTGTAGGGATTTTTTCAAAATATTTAGTGTATATTAGCGTTGTGACCGCTTTGAAAGAACTACTTCTTTTGGCAGCAGTTCGTACTTCATTCATTGTTCAATGAACAAATACTTTAATTAAAGTTGGTAGTTCATTTTAGCGTTCATTCATTTCATTAACTTCATTTCATTGAACAAATACTTCAAAATTGAAGTTAGATTACAAAGAACTACTTCAATTTGCAGCAGTATAGTTGTGAATGTGAACTTCAAAGCCTATAAAGAAGTACTTCAATTGAAGGAACCGGTTCCAGTTCTAGTTCTTTTCACTTTCAAAGCTCTACCGACTAGTACGTGTTTTTTTGACGAGGAACCAGTTTCAGTTCTTTTCGTTTTCAAATCCCTACCGACTAGTACGTGTTTTTTCGGCGAGGAACCGGTTCCAAAAAGAACTGAACAAATAACCGGATAAATTTAAATCTCTTTTTTGCGAGTTCGACTTCAATTGAAGTGTTCACTGCGAAGGGTTCATTTTAAAGAACTATCAATTCGTGAAGCATTCACAAAACATTGAAGTTTTTCCCAACGCTAGTGTCTATAAAATGTCGTCATTTTAGTACCTACGTACAGGTAATGATTATTATTGACTATTTGCTGTTTATTGACTATTTATGAAAAGCGGTAATTTGTGACTTATTTTTCGAATATTCAGAAAAAATAGTTTCGGTTTGTAATTTTACCGCCAATTTTTATATCAACTTTTTATGTTGAAAAAACGTATATGCTAAATGAAAGTCGGCACCCCATCCTCCCAACAGCTATATGCATACTTCTTCCAGTGCCCTCTCCTATTGAAGGTTGGCTATAATCACTTTGTCATCAGTGAATTCACTCTGCGGGCAGCAGTCTGAAACAACTGGAACGACGGCCTCCGGCGTCAAGTGGTAAGACGCTCGACTACGACCCAGAGGTCGCGGGTTTAAGCCCGCAAATAATTTTTATTTGATAAATGTGTCATAATACATTTAATGGATTTTCAATGAATCACTTCCATCCGATTTTATTTGGCCAATAAAAACTATTTTCTAAGAATACGGAAATGCAGTTTTGATTTTTTATAATTTACATAATCCGCATTTTTGGTTAATTATGTAAAAACGACCTGGTTTGTTGAGCTGTTTATTTATTTTTATAAAATTCCAAACTTTTTTTTTTTTGTATATCAACGTGATGAATAGCAGTAGACAAAACCAATGTGGAACCGATTCCTTACAAAAATAATATCGACGGTTCTAGTAACAGCAAAGTCACCGAGACAAAGTAACCGGGACAGGAAAATCGAGTATAATATATGTGTAATACTAATTACAAAACCTATGCCGAGAGCATCATATATTTCCATAATTTACATAAAATTGATGTTTTAGCGAAAACCTAGTTTTTGTAATCAAAGCATGAATGTACTTTTCTTAAGAGATTCGCTGCCAGTAAATGTAGAGGATGTGAACGAAGTAAACCCGAAGAGGACCGGTGGCAATAAACGATTTTAGCACAGCCTTGTAATATATAACATCTTATAATTAGACTTATTTCATGAATTCATAAAATATTTATAACCTTAAGGCGGGAGGTTCACAGTATAATAATTACATGGCGTGCAATTATTATTAGTGAAATTATTATAATACAAAAAATGTAGGTAGGTTCGATTTATTCACAGTATTGTGTAGATTACATAAATCTTTCAATTTCACTACATCTATTTAAATTGCATAAATCACACGTTTTTACAAACCATTAGCATTAAGTAACTCAGTCAATCAACTGGTCCTCATTGGCAAATGCCTATTCTTTAGGTTTCAGATCGTGTAAGAATATTTGATGTCTTTCAAGGATATTTGATATATGGCTCTCTTGTTCTAAGCATTTTGGATCAAATTCTCTTCCTATACTCCATAAGGTCTCTAGGTCATAAAATTCTCTGGTATCTTGATTGAAGAAATGAAGGGCAATATTTCCTGAAAATAAAAATGAGATATTAAAGAGGATTAAATTTATAGCTACCTTCATTATGCCCATATTATGATAAATGTCCAAGATCATAAATATTACGAAAATAATATTGCAGAGAAAAATCACTGAAAAATATATATATTTTTTTTAAAGAAAACAAACATCCCGGGTTACGAATAACCTGACAATACTTGAAAAACTCCTACTGCCATCATAATAAGCGGAAGATGTTGCTTGTGCAATGATGGTAGACTTAGCTAGCAGAGGAATTGAACCCACGACACCCGGGTGGGAATCCTAGCAATTTTAGCCAGATTTAAGAGGACACAATACCCTAGAAATAAATCGGTAAGGGACGTCCCAAAAAAAAGGGGTTCATTTTCTATTATACATGTTCTCTATATAATTGGGGGAAAATACAATTACCTTTTATTTGTAGGTAGGGGATGTTAAAACATACGATTTCACTAAGAATTCATTAAAATAAATTCACCATGACGTTGGGCACGGAGTACACAACTGTGCCGGCTGGCTGTCGTAGGGCTAGTGATGCAAAAATAGCAAACGCCAGACAAATGTTCGGCGCACGTCAGAAGTGGTATGGGGTTGAGATTGCTGTAGCAGGTTTAGATAACCATACTACCTAAAGTTTGAATTTTAATTAATTCTAATGAACATATTAAACATATGAATATAATCTTAAATGTTTTCGACGGAATCTCTCGGGATGTAACTAATTCATTCCATAAAAAAATAAAATCTGATCCTTACCGCTAATGATATTCCTGAAAAACGACTAGGAAATTTTGGAAATCGTTTAACAGTAAGGATGTGAATGGTCAGTTTTTTAATAATCTAAACTAGAATATCCCAGTTCATCCGTTGAAAACATTTGATATTGTTACAAATTCATCAGGCGTTCCTTATTCAAATGTGAATCTCGGGCCAACCCCTCTTCTTTGGAGCGTTAACTAACTAACCATCACGCCCTTTCGTCACAGGATAGACCCCCACACAACTGTCTTGGCATACACTCCTTGCCTCATTCACATGCATGCATTGTCTAATACATACTATTCTGTTACTCTGAGTCTTGATATGTACCGACTCAAGTATTTGATTCACTTGGTTGTGCCATGTCTTCTTCGGTCATCCCCAACTTATTTTACCATTAACTTTCCTATCATATATTCTCACGGCACTCCTTTCTCCGTTCATTCGCTCCACAAGTCCAAACCATCTAGGTGTAGCTTTCTTAATCTTGTTTATTACGCTTTTATGTCCTCTTAATTGTCTTGTTAGCATAACAAAGGTGAGACCTGGCCAATAAAGAATGTATGCATAATCACCTTAAAGTAGCTCAAACAGTAATTCCTCAAAAGTAGAATGGTTACTTTCAGTAACAGATTGATGAAGTATAAAAGTCAATTACAAACAAACATAATATTAAAGTAGCTCAAACAGTAATTCCTCAAAAGTAGAATGGTTACTTTCAGTAACAGATTGATGAAGTATAAAAGTCAGTTGCAAACAAACATAATATTTTTTACACTTATACAAATCAACTGTCACGCAAACATTAAAATGGAATTCTCGGATGATGATTGTGCATAATAATAATGAACCTGATAATAATGGTAAGCAATAGGACAAATAGATCAATGTCATTAATATGTGTATTCTTAAGCAGTATCACACTCACTGGTGAAATTCATTTCACACATAATTTTTGTTGATTTAAAAAATATATATTATTGATTTTCTTCTTCTAGCCATAATTTATGAGTTATTGAAATAGATAATCAATAGTTAGTTATAAGAGAGAGCCTTTGATCAATAATTGTACAGCTTATCTTGTTACCTAAGTGATTTTTCACAAAAACGACACTATATAAAAATTATGAATTATTAGTAAAACTAGTTGTTACCTTGTTACCTGTGAAAAATCACAGGATTTAACTTTACTTACAATATAATTAGACATGGCCATCAAAAACTAAAGATCTGACAGTTAAATATCACTCAATAATTTTTGTAAAATATATTATAGATAGGTAACTACTTGATCCCTTCCACATTTGAAAAGTTCACACTTGATCGTACATACTAACAAAGGAAATTATTTACAGTTATTTATTTGAAGCCTTAAAAATAAAATACCTAAGTCAAGGGCGATCCATTCTTGTGAAGCCTTTCCTTCAAGGGTGGGAATAACATCATTCTTATAACATTTTCTTTTAAACAGCTTCCTGATAAATTCAGCCATGGCTAACATGTGCTTTCCACTGCGACCTGTTACAATGCAAACATAGTCGACATATTTAATCTTGGAAGGAACCGCGCAAACAAAAACATCTCGTGCATTTTCCTTTTTCAATATGCCAACCAGTTCTTCTATATCGTATACGCCACTCAACCCCCCTAAAAATATCAAAAACAATATGTTAAAGTATGAAAATATTATACTATTTACTATCAAGATATTGAGAAAATTGTAATGTGATTAATAATTATTTTTTGGGTTCTCATTAGCATCATGTCTAACAGCGTTCAACTTTATTAATATGATAAAATATAATCAGTTTAAGTTAAGATAATATCTGTTAGATTAGAAAGAAATCATTATTTAGTTAAGCTGTTGTACAACAAAGTATTTAACGAATAGTCCGGGCTTGGTATACATAAAACCAATAAGTACCTGTATTTGTTGTTAAAAGTAATAATGTTGATGCAAATCCAACATGGTGTTATTATGCATTTGTAAATACTTATCCACGCCGTGAAAAGACTGCAGAAAATATTTTTTTATGTTGACTTTGATTTAAATACACTAGTTGAAAATAGTATAAGATGGTACTTACTTGCAGTATTCATGCCCTCAAACTCGTCATACTCATCGATCATTGCATTCGGTTCAAATATATTTTCTTCACTTGTATTTCCAATGACGGAAGAGTCGGTATCTTCAAATACTTTATACTTTCCTGGTACTGTCAAAGGTATTTTAGAGATATTTTCGGTTTCAGTATTAGTTGGGACAATCGCTTTATAGTCCGGTATTCTTCTTGGAAAACATAACCTATTACCACTATGAAAATTAGTAACATTGCTAATATTTACCCTACAACCGTTATAATGGCAAATGTATCTCAATACTTTACTACACAGCAGTGTAGTTGACAATGGATTTAACATTGTGAACAACGTGAACGAAAAAATAAAATCTAAGTATTGTTTATATATTATTGGAGGTTATAATTCTGGACATTACTAAAAATAGGGATGTTCGATATTTCTGTCCCGGTTACATGACTTGGTGGTCACTGGAACCGTATGTATCGATAATCTGAGGAATCAGTTCCTATTTTTAGAAAATGTACCTGCGGTGAGGAATCGGTTCCAGTTATTTTTTTTCCTAGAATAGCGTTAGCAACCCTCCCCCCTTCACCCTACCCCACATGAAATAAAAATATTTAGAAGAACCGGTTCCTTTCAATCCAGAAAAATATAACTAATGGCTTGTTAACACGATGCCAGTATTTAGTAAAGTAGCAAGTGGTAATTAAAGCTGGATTCACACCAACGTTCGGATCGAGAAGTCACGAGACAGGACAAAAATATTGACATGATTTCAGAAAGATCGAGTTTTCGAGAAAGATTGAGAGAGAAATAATAATCTTCATGGAACAATACACAACACTTTTTTAATAGAAAACACTATAAAATTGGTTTTGTATAAATATAAAAATAAAAACAAAACAAAACTACAGGTTGATGACAACTCAATTTTATTGCTACGATAAATCTATAACCAATGACGTTACAAATATAGCGTCTGTAAGGTCATTGCCTGTAACATCATAGGAACAAAGTTTTATATTACATTTTTATTTAATATATTATATTGTAAATTTTTTTTTTACTCGTGACTGTGATAACATATTTTTGTAGTCGCTCGTTTACAGTGCATACAAGTAGAAAATGAGAACGGTAGTTTAAAAGAGATGTTCTATCAATAAATGGATGTCGATTCACTGAAAAAAAAAACTTGTTAAAAGAACAAATCAACGATCACAGTTCTTTCAATTTAATTATAATTAATCAAATAATTTTTCACTATTATTTTACAAAGTTAGAAAATATATTTTTGTTTAAAATTGCAGTTTTCAAAACGACATATGAAATAAATCTTGTATGTATTGTACTTGTTTATTGATTACAAAGAGAAGAACAATTAACTTCTTTAATATCACATTTACTCAAAATTACACTTTTTTTCGCATAGGCTTTGACAAGATTTTTTTTAAAGGTCTTGTACAAAAGGATGTGTTTTTTTTATTTTTTGCTTTCTACGATACTTTTTTTTCTAAAATAGGAAACAATAATAATAAATGTGTAGTATTTTACTTTAAAATAATTAATATACAATGTCGATTACTCATTGCACATCCTTAGAGTGAACGTCCGGTCCGGATCGGGTGGATAGTTTTGGTTTTATCTTCGGGGATGTGGCTCCAAAGTTTTGACGGCGGCATTGTGGAGGTATATCTCTAATAACAGTCATAACTGGCGGTAGACGACTAAATTAGGTTTAAATATTTGCAGAGCTTAAATAAAATGTATTTTTTCATCTGTAAAATCTTTGAACGTCTTAATCAACATTTTTTGACAGTGTAAAGATATAATTGGGTTGGGTTAACAATGTAATTGTTTTTTTGTTATTTTTCAGAAACCGTCACATTTTACAATGAGTTCTTCCTGAGACAAATATAAGGCTTGTGCGCCTTATAAGATTTAACTATCGTGCAATATGCCCCAGTAACTTTCAAAATATATTATCTTTGCTTCCCAAGCAAACATTTCATTATCATGGGGAACCAGAGCAGTTGCTGTTCTTACAGTAGTCCACTACCTGTCAGGAAGGATGCAGTCACATCCGAAGAACACCTTCCCGAAGGCGAGGTGAGTGTGACCAACTTGCAGCATATCAGTGAGAGGGAGCCCGACGATGGAGACGCTGATCCTTCGCAGGACCCCATGACCGGTACAATATTCATGGAGAGATCAAAAGCCTCGCTGGAAAACGGCATCACTAGGAAGAGGAGTCAACATCAAATAGCAGACACCAAGTTAAAGAAAAGTAGTTCTTGTTCTACAATTTATCTGGACGACAGTACTGTCTCCCAACCTAATCTTAAGAATACGGTGAAGTGTGTAGCACTAGCTATATATTATCATATTAAGAACAGACAATCACAAAGACAGTTGGACATTTTCGATGAAAAGCTTCACCCTCTGACTAGGGGTGGAGTGGGTGACGATTACGAAAAGTACAATCCCGAGCACAAACAGATTTACAAATTCGTCAGGACACTGTTCAACGCAGCCCAACTCACTGCCGAGTGTGCCATCATCACCCTGGTGTATCTGGAGAGGCTCCTGATCTGTGCGGAGCTAGATATAGCTCCCTCCAACTGGAAGCGGATAGTCCTGGGGGCTATTCTGCTGGCCAGCAAAGTATGGGACGACCAAGCTGTATGGAACGTAGACTACTGCCAAATATTGAAAGATATTACAGTGGAGGATATGAATGAATTAGAAAGGCAGTTCTTGGAAATGTTGCAATTCAATATAAATGTACCTTCTAGTGTGTATGTTAAGTATTACTTTGACTTGCGTACTTTGGCAGAAGCCAATGAACTGTCCTTCCCCAATGAGCCGCTGAGCAAGGAGCGTGCGCAAAAGCTCGAAGCCATGTCTCGAGTGATGGAGGATAAGATCAATGCAGAGCTGGTGAAGAGTGGAGTAAAGAAGTGGTCCAGTATGGATAATGTGAACCAACCCACAGGGGTGGCTAGGAGAAGTGTTGCCATACTTTCTTGAACTCAGTATTCTTACAATATGACTTGTTTAAAACAAGAACATTCAACCAAAGTTTTTGTAGTGTCAACGTAACTTTTACCTAACTATCTATAGAAAAAAATCAGTTTGTACTTTATCTCCTAAGCTTTTCTATAATATTTTTTTAATATGAGATATACTAACTGCCTTTTAATTTTATAAATAAATAATATATTATGTGATATGATGAATAAATTATGATTTAATGTACTTTAGTCAGAAATTCATCGATCTGTTTAATTTTCCTGCAGGTTTAAGTAATTAATTTAAGGTAAACATTCTATTAACCTCTACAGAGGTTTTATACAGAATGTTCCCGTTTATTTTAAAGCTGTCTATAATAAAAATTGTAATAATATTTTCCATGGATATTGAAATAAACGCAAAAAAATCTAGGTGTTTTTAAAAATAAAATGCTTTAATATGAAACAAATATATTTTATTTCTTACTAATGATAAAAAATAAATCTGTATTTATTAAAAAAAAATCATCTTATCAGATTTAAAAAATTGAACAAACGTAATTGGAAACCTGAGGGTAAAGAGTTAAGTTTTTAGTAATTATTCTATGATGGCTGGATTAATGTGTATCTATCCAAAAAGATAGCTTTTCAGGAGAGCAAAAACAAAGTTAATATTATTGCGAACTCATCTTTATTCTCAAATAAAGTACGAGTTACAATAATTATTAATAAAAACAAATTGATTGTACATCATTTTTCACAATATAAATATATTGTTATTTACAGCTACACCTATGTGCTCATCCTGTTAGAATTTCACTTGAAAGACACCTTTTCCATCACAGAGATAAAACCCTAAATAAGGAGTTTATGTTAGCCCATGTAATAGTTTTTATTGATTTTAATTATCTTATTTTTTTTGGTTTTCATCCATTTTTGATCTAAAAAGGAAACTTTCCATCATCTACATAATATCGCTGTGCTAGTTCAATACTATACAAGTAAAAAAAATATTTTTTTTACTTATTGATGTTTTCTGATTCCTTATAACATAAGGAATCAAAAGACACCTATAAGTAAAAAAAAAAAAAAAAATATTGTTATAGTATTGCACTAGCACAGGGATATAATTATGTATCTCCTTTACATCATATTTTTGAAAGGTTTTATTAATATCAAACAAAATGATTTAAACCCTCAACTTATAGATTTAAAATCTTGTGGAAGGAAAAACACAGCAGATTGTGAGTATAGTAAGACCTGGAAATATTTAAATTACAATAGTAAAAAAACCCTGAATATTCTTTGTATTGACTTGGCCTTTATCAGATTGTTTGAACTAACTCTAGGATGTGATACGAATCAAATTATCTTATTATCTTTATACATTAGCTGAATGTGGTAGAAACTTCAAGTTTGGGAATAAATAGAACAAGAAATGTAAGATAAGGATTCCTTACCAAAATGAGATTGCGTTATGTGAAAAAAATACAATAAACAAAGTACAATTAAAAACCAAACCTGTTATTATCAATAATACTTGGCTAATTTGTATGAGGTAAGAACACATTATCTACTGTAACAATTCAATGATTGTTAGCTATATTCATTTTATTTTGATTTTGGGAAACATTGAATTTCATAAAAATGTATTTTCGTACAAATGTTGCAATTTTAGACGTTGGTAAATGAAATTTTGCAAGTAATTAGTAAATGAATCTTAACTGTATACAAAGATACATATATATTATTATAAATTTAAGCAAAGAGATTTAGGAAAGAGCATAACATATACATGGGAACAATCCAGAAATATATAAGTCACCACAGTTGTTATTTGCTGCAATGTGTTATGTTTTTATAGTGAATATCTCTCCAAATTTGAGAAGAGTAATATTTCCAAACTCTTTTCAAACAAGAATAGTACCTACCTAGATGATTGAGTTATTTACCAGCTAGCTGTGAGAAGAAGTGCCTTCAAAGTGTATGCATGTCTTTGAAATGTTTGTGCTGCCTATAATAATTGTAGATTTTTGTGGTCTAAACTCGTGTAGGTAGTGAAAAACGTACAGTGGCAACCTCACGAGATTACAGCATGGACAAGTCTATTGTGCAATTAACTACATAATCTGCATATTTCAGTTGCTCACACTATGGGAAAAATCGGATAGAATATATATACCACCGGAAAAAGCTGAAGGTTGAAGAGATCTCTCAGCCACAAAAAGGCTAACTGCTGTTCTAAACTCCAATTCCTATGTATTAACTCAGCTTTTCTATCGTAAAGTAGATGAACAAATAATTTATCCCAATGGCAGAAAGGCCTTTAATAAAATGTCACACAGTAAATTAATAAAATAAAAACTTGGAGAAAAAAAACGATATTACAGACAATAAACTATTTTTTTTAAAGCTACCTTAATGGATGTAAACCACAAGTGACAATACAGCACATACTTAGTAACCAGTGCTCAACTAACTGCGGTATTCCACAAGGAAGCGTATTCCGACCGACTTTGTTTCTTTTGTATTAATGACCTATACAACCTTAACATTCAGGTAAAAAATGTTAATTTTGCTGATGATCATATCTTATTGTTTCAAGCTGACACTTGGCAAGCTGTATACAAAAAAGCAGAAACGGATATTAGCAGTGTTAAAAAATGATTGGATATAAATACGCTCACACTGAACACTGAGAAAGTGAAATGTCACATCAAGCATAGATATTACGAGTCAACCACATTATAATATCTAACAATGCTGTCCATGCCCCTACATACGAGGGTCATCCAGAAAGTAAGGTTACAAGATTTATGTAGGATCGAAAAATGCTAGTATTTAAATGAAATACACAGGATACTTCACAAATATATTAAACTATTTTTCAACGTAATTGCTATTGAGATCGAGACATTTCTGTAGTCGGGGCACCAGTGTTTGTATGGCAGTGTCATAGACCTCCGCCGCCAGCTCTTTCAGCCACTTCCTCGACCTCTTGATCATTGGAAAAACGTTTCCCACCCAAAAACTCCTTTAGTTTAGTGAAAAGGTGACTGTCCGATGGCACCAAGTCGGGTGAATAGGGTGGAGTTGGTGACAATATCCCATCCAAACGATGTCAGCAGCTTCTGTGAAACTCGCACGGTGTGGGGCCTGGCGTTGTCATGCTGACTCCCCGGGTCAGCATTCCTCGTCTGCGGTTCTGAATGGCTCTTGAGTATTTTTAGGGTATTGCAGTAAGCTTCTGCATTAATGGTAGTCCCTTTAGGCATCAAATTAATTACCTTCTATGTACCTAACAGATCCACTCGATCCAAAATTCTTTTTAAATGTAACAACAATATCAGGACTGAGTCATTTAAATACTCACTTGTACCTAGATTGCATGCAGTGAGTAATTCTATCGCTGAAATAGTAGATATATTCAACTGCACTGAATCTAGTTACAAGAAGGCTATAATGGCATACCTCTTTCTAAAATACTAGTGTTAATTTTCCATCAAATGTTTTTGGGTGCATTGTTATTTTTTATGTCACTGTTATTTTATTTTATATCTATGTTATGTAAAAGCCCATGAGGGCGTATATAAATAAATAAATCCACCAAAAGAACCCCCTTACGCTCTTAAAAAACAGATGCCACGACTTTTCCGACTGAATGGGTTGTCTTGAACTTTTTGGTGACTGGGGAAGATGAATGATGCCACTGAAATGATTGTCTTTTGGATCCTGGAATGTAGTGACACATCCACGTCCCATCTCCCGTCACGATAGAGTCCAGAAAAGCATCTCCTTCCTGTGCAAAACGATCCAAAAATTCGGGCGGATCTCGCACGGACAGGAACCAATGACGACCTCTCCATCGGAAGAATTTACTGTAACTAAACAAAATGACCGACAAACACGGGGAACCAAGCAAACTGACCATTAAGATTTTTCCTATGCGCCAACTCCGTAACAAAAAAAATCCCCCGGCCTCAGGAGCCCTTGTAACCTTATTTTCTGGATGACCCTCGTAGATTACACTACTTAAATTAGGAAGCTCAGCCTCACCCCTCACCAATGCCATACTAATGATGGTAGATACATTTTGAAAGGAGGAAGTGCAACACTCCAAAAGTCAATCAACATCATTTACTGACTTGTTCATTCTTCGGTACAATCTGGGGTAACAAAAAATAGATACTCTTATCCTTAATTCTTTAATAAACTTATAAAAATATGACATGAATTTCAAAGTGACATTACAATAAAAATTAATCACAACATACAGCCATGGCCTTATGTATTAGGCACCCTGTACGCAAAGGGTTGATTACTTAATTGGTGCAATTCCAGGAATCTTTTGAATACGTTATATTGCACTTTACCTGAAATTTAAATACCTGCTATCCCAACTTTCTCCAAATGGTGGTTTATTCAAAACTAATGAATTTGCGTATTCCGCTGGTCAATCTCGACTTCAAAATATCACTCTCTGGTCATTTTAACAAGGTTCAAGAGACGGTTTTTTGCATTTTTTCGTTTAAAAATATATAAATTATAATAAAATGCTTAAAATACAGGCGTTGACTGGAAGTGGGAGGGAGCAAACTATTTTGAAACTCCTGGGGTTTACTGAATATCAACATTTTAATGTTTGAGATTTTCGGCGCACATAACCATAAAACAGTATAACAAGGTTCCATCTGACATTACACTGCTATGCGATAATAAACTCTAAAGTAGCTCTCTATAGAGCCCATTATCACATGATATTGCAGTGTCAGATGGAACCTTGTTATTCCAAGGGGTCAAAAGTGAGTCATTTAAAAATAATCCAAAAACAGGGAAAAGGGGACCCCTTCAAACCCGCCAGGATAGAAATTTAAAGGAGAAATTCTGAAAACTCGTTGAAGTTCGAGTTCTAAAATATCTGCTGAACTCGAAATGAATGGCAATATTAAAATTTCGTCTCACTCAAGACAAGACGACATTGTTCCCATTTTAGGAGGCGTCTTAACACTTAAAATCTGGATCGCGGGGCTGCAAAGCTAGAAAGAAGTCATGGCTCTCTGAGATCAACGGGAAGAGATGAATTCTTTTGGCAGGAGAACATCAAAACTGGACATAAGATTTGTCAAATGTAATTTTGCCCAATGAAACAAATATTGAAGAAAGTGTATTGAGAGACCAAGAAATGCAAAGTACAAAAAAAGACATGGGGATATATTGGGGTGCCTAAGACTATATATACATAAATAATACGATTGCATTATTTCTTCTGCAATAACACACTAAGGGAGAACATTTATATTTGTAATTAGGAATTTTTTATACAAATGCGATAATATAAATAATTTTTTTTTAAATATTTGCCCAGAAGTTTTATAAAAGGTAATGATAAACTAAGCGCTAATACAGGAAGACTCCAAGCAAAAGTGCATGTTTTTCTCTGTACCTAAGCTTCATTGTTTTTTTGAACAAATACAAAAGAAATATGTAATCAATTCTTACTAAATACATATTGGGCTTTCTTCAAAATGCTTTATTTTACCTCTTATTCTTTTTATGTTCCTTTGGAGCCTCTTTAGATTTCTCACCTTTCTCCGAATGTTTGCTCTTCTTTTCATAAGAACCTTTGTGATTTTTTTTTCTTCTGTCATCATTGCTTTGGTCGTCATCTTCAACTTTTTCTCTTTTGTTATCACGTATTTTCCTTCGATCTTCATATGTTTCTCTTTGTTCATCACGTGTTTTCCTTCGGTCATCACCATTCTGTCCTCGGTCTTCACAGGTTTTGATTCGATTTTCGTTTGCAATGCTTTGGTCTGCAAATGTGTCTCTCTGATCCTCACAGATTTCTCTGCGGTAATCACGTGTTCTGATTCGATCTTCATATTTATCGTTTTGGTCATCACGCATCTTGTTTCGACCTTCGTATGTTTCTCTATGTTCATCACGTGCTTTCCTACGGTCATCACCGTTCCATCCTCTGTCTCCATGGACCGTTTCTCTGCGGTCATCACGTGTTCTGGTTCTATCTTCATATTTATCTTTTCGGTCGTCACGCATTCTGCTTCGATCTTCGTATGCATTACGTGGTTGTTCACATGTATCTCTTCGGTCATCAATTGCTTTATTGCAGATCTCATTTTCAATAAATCTTTCCTCATTTACTCTTCTTCGAACACCTTCGTTCTTAGTTACTTTTTCGCCTTCAGTTGTATTTTTGGCATGTTTAGAAGATGAAGATTTTTTTTTCTTATTTAGTTTTTTCTTCTTTTCTGCTTCATTTTCTGAAGAATCTTCAGAACCATCACCAGAAATGATTAAAAAAAAATTAGTTATCAGAGAATTTTGTCAATTTTTGCACTACTTATTAAAAAAAAAAATAATGGATGTTGCGTCTATTTACCTGATGTGGATGAAGAATCTTCAGAGGAAGAATCGCTGGAGGAAGAACTAGAATCGTCACTACTACTAGAACTTGAACTCGAACTAGATTTATTGTTTGTCGTTACATTCAACTGCTGAAGTAGGGCCTCAGTCTGAAAGAAAAATAGTAAATGTTGTATTAGTACACATTTAAACATATTTAACAAGTCTAATTTATTTTTTTAAGAATTCTATATTGGCTTTTTTTTTTCACACCCTAGAGGTTTTTAAGTGTGAAAAAAAATTAACAAAAAAAATCAACACCTATTCAAATATTGCATACATTTTTAGGATATATTATAACTGATTAAA
The DNA here is from genome assembly GCA_022651775.1 of Drusus annulatus. Taxonomy (NCBI): domain Eukaryota; kingdom Metazoa; phylum Arthropoda; class Insecta; order Trichoptera; family Limnephilidae; genus Drusus; species Drusus annulatus. The sequence goes on from JAGWCC010000581.1 coordinate 241,580, forward strand.
TGATAATATATTGAATAATTTAAATTGTAAGTTTACCTTAGGCACTTGCTTTAAATGTTCACGGAGTTCGTCAGTCAATCCTCCCAGGCCGATAGAGGTAAAGAAGTTGATGGCAAAACGTGTATTTTTAGGATTATCCCTGGGAAAAATTCCAGAGAATGGTTCTTGAAGAGTTCTGAAAAATAAATGAAGCTATTAGTACGAAAAAAAAAATAAATAAATTACTTTACCCTTAACCCTCGGTCTGCGTTCAAATGTATGGGTGACGTCACCGTCTATGGAGAATTAATTTATGTTGTTTCGCCAAACAAATAGTACTTTAAAAAAAATGTAATGTAACATATATCACATGATCTTTCTTTGTTGAGACCGCTCAAATGATGCATTCATAAATAACACCAAATAATTGTTTTGCGACGATTTTAATATAAACAAAATGAAATATTACCGAGCAGATAAAACATTACTGAATATTAACATCGACCGAGCAGTAACGGGATGTACTTACTTCAGCTTGTGTTTGAAATTTTTAACATTTTAATTAAATATTTTTTATGAACTAATTTATATTATAAACATAGACTATCAACAAGCTTCAGGCAATTATTCATTGTAATAAAAGCATAGGGGGTGTTAATCGTCAAAATTAAGCACTTTTCTCTTCCCAGTCATGCCTAGGTATCTCGAGGGGTACAACAAACATTTTTTAATCTTTGCGATGTGGAAATAAGTCATCCAATTCAGATTTATAACATTTGTATATTTATTTATTTTTAAATTAAATTTTAAATTCCAGATTCTGTCATTTATCCAAATATTTAAAAACGACTGTTCAAACTTTAAAAAAAAAATAAGTAGTTCAATTCAACATCAACAAAACATTAAAAAAAAAAATAGATTCAATAAAAAGAAAGAACTAAAAGAAAAAACGGTCTTGGTCGCTTTTAATCCTTATCCTGGATAAACAAATAATTTTATTGGATATATTTCAACAGATATCGCTGAAGATATGAATGGGAAATTTTTACAAATGAATTTTGACTCTGTAACATGATTATATACAATACAGCGAGGACTCAAACCTAGAAATAACTTGAGTCAGCTACCGCATATGAGTTCCAACCGTTGTATTGACATTAGTCTTTTCCCGCAGGCTGAGGGTTAAAAAAGTTGTTACAATGTTTTAATAAATTTATTCAAAGTTAAACTTACGGATCTTTTAACCTTTCATTGAGCTTTCCAAGCCCCATGTACTCCGCCAACTCTTGGAACATAATCTTGATGAATATGCGACTAGAGCTTGTTGTATCTTCTTCATTTAGTTTTACACAATCCAGGCATTCCCAACTAATAGCATCGGTGAAAAGAAGATGTGCAAAAAATTTGCTAATATTCCTCAATCTATTTGTATCTAATCTGTGGGCAGTGCCATATGAGTCTTTGAAGATTTGCTCAAAAGGACTAACGTATATCCGGTTGATTTGACAGAACCTTTGGGCCAAGAGCCCGTAGAACTTTTCGTAAGTTCGCTGTTCAGCGCAGCAATCCAGGAACATGTGGCACAGTTCCATCTCCTGGCCAGGCTTCAGCTGCATTTTCATGAGTTTGTGAGCGCACTCTTCAAAGTCTAAACTGGAATGGATGGTCAGGTAAATTGTTCTACGCAAGGCGATCAAATTAGTCTCGGTGTTGTCGATGATGATGCCGTCCTTTTGATTATTTTCTTGGTTCTCCTCTTCTACTTCGGAACCAGATTCACTTCCACTCTCGGAACCCTCATCCGAGTTAGAGTCAGCATCACTGCCCAGAATTTCTTTGCTGAGTTCTTTGTACTTGGTTTCATTGGCTTCATAGCTTGGATCCAATTTGAAGACATCTAAAAATAATTTTTAAAAATTAGCGTTTGACTGGTATTGTTTTTACCTAGACATTATTTATTTCCTGGTGAGAATTGGCTTGAAAGTTTAAAGAGCAAAGATAATATCGTCTCCGGAAAGGTAAAAGGGCTGAAGTGCCATTTTGGGAAGTTTACACCAGAGTATTTTAGAGTTTTTTTGGTTGTTTTACAATAAAATTCGTCCTTGGTTTGGATTTTGAAAAACAAAGTTAACTCAGGTAACTCAATGCTCTCACTGAGTTACCTGAAGCAACAAAAAGCTTAAAAGTCTCTAAACTTGCGTCGCTTGAGTCAAGCCTTCTCCCAAATTGAATATATTTTAGATGACTGAAGAGCAACAAAAGTCTTCAGAATCAAATGAGTCAGAGCATTTGATGCAGAAAAAAAAACTGATCAAAACTGCATATTTTACTCATTTTTGACCAAAGTGTCGCTAAAGCCCTTTTGCCTTTCCAGCGGCGATATATTTATTTAAATATGTAGATTGAATAAGTTGTAGAGATTAAGTAAATTCCCTTCTGATCAAACCTATATTTTATAACATCACACAATTACAGCTGGGACTGTCCATGACTATCCATCCACCACATAGTAATGTCTAAAGCAGACCCTGCCCTGAGCCAAACGACGCTTGGCGCATGGAATTTTTTTGTTGCACCTTATCAAAATTTACAGAGTAACGAAAGGCGCGAATTTACATTCTGCGCTGTCAAGTCGAAAAGTTACGGATTCAATTGCCATCTTTGGATAGTGTGGTTTTTATATAATATATAGGCGCCAGGCGCATAAAAAAGCACTGTAATTAGGTACTCTTAGCACCTTGGCAATTCGCCGCCTGGAGCAGACTGCTCCAATTGCGCTTACACAGAACCGGCCTTGGTCTAAAGATCGAAACACATCTAGGAAATGTCCATAGGTTGTCCATTCTTCAGGTATAATTTTTTTTAAATAAAGATTAAGCATAAGTAGTTTCTTTTTAATAAAGGAAATCATATTCTAACTTACACAAACCTAAGCATGCACCTGGATTGAGACATAACAAATTGTGCAGCTAGAACAATACTACATAAATAAATAAAATAGTTACGTCTTATAATAATACAAATGGACTCACTTAAAATATCTTGAGTATCGGTGACTTCATCCAACATAATGAGATGAGTGAATTGGTCTTCTTCAGGAACTAATTCCAACTCTTCCAACACAGCGGCATGATCTTTGAACCCATCTTTCCTCACTTGGAACATAACCTCTATCATATATTGAACTCGTTTATCCAACTGCCCTTCGTGAAGTATGTTTCGCAGCATCTCAAATATGGCATTGATTCCTTTGGTGGACACTTCAGTCAGCTTTTGGCCACATTCCTTGAGAAAGGCTATGGCCACTTCCACAGAATCATCAGTGGGACTCTCGACCAGTAACGTCAGTATCTCCAGAGCTATGATTTCATGCGCCACCCTTTGGTTGACCAAGTGGGCGACGAATGTTGCAGCCGATATGCAAATGGCTTTATCATTTCGTTTAAAGCCTCTTTTGAACTGCATTACGAGACGCTTCAGAAGTAATTCTCCGATATTGGGGAAACGCGAGTTGATGGCACCCACTAAAGCAGCATAGACGTGCGTGAAGGTGGGCGAAGCTGCCTGCGCTTGAATGATGGAGCGACACAGCAGTCCCCTTCCCCTGACTATATTTTCTTTCAGTAATTCTTTTATGATGATTGCAATATTTCCCGTATTGATTTTATTAATATAACCATGAATTGATTTTTTTAAAGCCTCCCATGATATTCTCTGGTAGGCTGCTGAGCTTTTATCCGTTATTTCAGCCTGCATCATTCTCAACCTGGCGGGCGGGATGTAGGCTCCTCCAGTTTTAGATGTTAATGTGTCGTTCTCTTTCTTGGGGCGAATCGGAAGGCTGGACTTGGTGTCATTATCTCTCACTTCTTGAGACTTCTTGGGATCGTCATAATATCGCGACCCAACTTCATACTCTCTTTCGGGATTACGTTCACGCCTTTTATCCTCATCTTTGTTTTTGTTCGAGTCATCCCAATATCTCTTGTATGACTTCCTTTGTTCATCCCTTGGTGCGGAGTAATCATCGGAATATCGGTTATGTCTATCATAAGACCGCATTTCAGGACTTTTGGTATGAGATCTGCGTACTTCTTTAATTCTTTGACGATCTAAGTTATTATCATCAATTTTATCTTCCTTATACCGATCACGTCTTTCATAGGACTCTTTCACACCAACGGAACTTTGGCTAGGAGATCTTTGTACTTTCTTCTTCTTGGTCTGAACATTTTTTTCAGGTGCCAAATCTTCATCCTGATTAGGTCTCTCATGATATTCTTTTTGGCGAGTGGGACTTTTGCTGAGAGATTTGGGAACTTTTCTATTTTTTTTCTCAACCCGGCTGTGATCAACATTTCTTGGAGCAAAGTATTTATTTCTATCGCCATCACTTTTCTTTGGCTCTGTCTCATGAGCCGGACTTTTACTAGTAGACTGGTGTACTTTTTTCTTACGAACCACCTCTTCACTGTCGCTTTCATCTGCGGCTGGAGCAGAATAGCTTTTTTTACGCTGATCAACTCTCTCGTTAGATTCTTTAACGTTAACTAGACTTTCGGAAGGAGATTTACGTACTTTCCTTTTATTTTTTCGAACATCTTTGTTATTTTCATCATCGCTATCACTTTCATCTTCTTGTGGTGAAAGATATTTTTCCTTGTGTCGTTTAGCTTTTTCTTTTTCTAAAATAGGATTCTTAGTGCGAGGTGTAGGCTCTTCATTGTTTCCCTTTCGATCACCTTTACTAGGTTCATTTTCTATTTGTTTTTCCTTATACCGATAACGTATCTTGTTCGACTCTTTTTCAAGTACTGGGCTTTTGCTTAGAGATCTGCGTTCCTCTTGCCTTTTAGTTTTTTTAACCCGCTTTTCACTAACGTTTTCTACTTCTTTTGGTGATGGGTAATTTTCTTTGTAACGACCACGTTTCTCGTTGGTCTCTTTTTCCTGTGTAGGACTGTTGCTTCGAGATTTAGGTTCAATCCGGATTTTTTTATAACCTTTACTGTTGTCAGTTTTCGAAGATTTGTGAGGGGAACGATCTCTCTTTTTAGAGTGGTTTCCACCGCGATTTTCCCTTTCAAGGTCCGGAGATCTCGGCATTTTCACAATATTCACTATGCAATACTTACAATTCACAAGTTATTAACAGGCAATTATAAAAATATTCGCACAATATACACATAAAGTAACGATAACGAAAACGAATAACCAACGAAGCTTTGATAGACATTAGAGATGTTCGTTATTCCTGTCCCGGTTACTTTGTCCAGGTGACTTGTCGGTCACTGGAACCGCCGATAATATTTCTCCGAGGAACCGATTACGATGTCGCCAATGAAGTCGTGCTGCTCGGAATTCGTTTGATTTGTGATCATTTGATTGAAGAATTGACAAAAAAGAAGCAAATAAAATATCAACGGTGGTGAATGCTTCCATGGATTTTAAGGAGAAATCTTGAATTAGCGATTTTATAGATTTTTTTACTCTAATTCCTTAATTCTACCAAATAATAATAGGCACGAGCGAAAACACTATTGTGATGGTAGCACTGGACTTTTTTCAGGGCCCCTTTTATAAACAATGGAGTAATTTCATGATGTCTTGAAACGAAGCTTAATTTTAATTTTATTTCTTTATCATTATTATTTATCGCTATATTATCGTGTTTTTTTTTTAAATTTATTTATTATATTTTTTCTATGTATTATATGAAATTTATGGGATTGTACCATCCTCCCTGAGATCTGGAATAAATATATTAATAATAAAAAAATAAACAGCATGTGCACTAGCCATCTGTTTTTATATACATCTAGTTTAGGATTTTAGAGACATCGGTAATTCTTGAAATTCTCTAAATAGGGCAGCGTGTCTTGATCGTTCCACTTGAAAACCATTTTGTTGGGTGCAACGTGACGTCCTTCCGCTGTAAGCGAAACTGAATGACCGGACCCGAGTGAAAGTTCTTTCCATGGTCAGACGTTTCATTTTTCTTTTACCCGAGTGCAAGCGAATAGTGCCGAATGCCAAATTCCAACATTGTTTTCATTCGGCACTTTTGTTTTATTTTGTATTCAGACATTTCATGTTTCAAATGAAAGAGGCAAAATGAAAGACAGAAATTAAAAAAAAAATAACCGTCTGTTTCGCCTTAATAAAAATTAGGGATGTTGATATAAAAAATTGGATGTACCTGCGGTTCCTGTTACTGAGAAATAATATCGATGGTTCCAGTAACCGGTTCCTTTTAACCGGGACAGGAATATCGACCATCCCTAAATTGTTATTTGTCTGTGATTACTGATTAGACATTGTCGCATGTGAATTTTGAGAATTTCGACAATTCGGATTTTGGTAGTAAGCCTTCATTTAAAAGAGGGTTCGTATTCTTCAAAATGAAAATCGGTCGATACAAAAAAGTGCAGAGATTTTTAAGTTTTTATTGCAATAATTATGAATTCCACCAGCCTTACCAAGTACTTATTGACGGTACTTTTTGTTTCACCGCTAAGGAGGTTTGATTATTTTTGTAATACTTCGAATCTCCACACTTTTTTGATTTCCATTTGAACATTATCCTTCGATGAGAGTACAAATTGATCTGTTCTTTCAGAAATGGACAGTGACGTAGTGAGGAATCTTCGACTGGTAGATCTGGTTGACGATGCTTGGAGAGAAGATGATTTGCCATTTGATGATATATTGGTTCCCGTGGAAGAATTACCGGATCCAGAAGCAGATAGTGCTGACTCACACCTCACTTTAAAAGAACAAAGCCAAAAATGGCAAGATGTTGTCCCAAACTTTTTAGCCGAAACATCTGGCAATCCCAACAACTAGCGTAATACAATGAGCACTTCAAAAAAGTGTTGAGATTCGATACCGTTTTGATTAAATTGTGTTTTTCATGAATTTCATTTTTTTATTCATATTTATTTTAAGGAACAAATAAACATCAAGGAGCAAGTACCTAAATATCTGGTTGCTGAAGTAAAACTTCTTACAACCAAGTGTGTCCTCATAGAAACTGAAAAAATTGCCAAAAAGGCATTAGGGGCCCTTACCATTCTTAAGCAATTTGGTATCCATCAGTGTGGACATCGGGATCCCATTTCCGGGGCAGATTGTTTGCTTTCCATGATTGGATCTGATAATGCGACTCATTACATTGTGGCGACACAGGACAGAGATCTACAACACACTTTGAGAAACATTCCCGGCACACCACTGATATATTTACATAAAAAAGCCCCCACCCTAGAGAAACCTTCACCCGCGAGCTCTGAGGCGGCCAAATCTAAACAAGATGATCTTCTCGGGACCATCTCTACAATTCAAGAGAAAACTCTTCAAAATTTGAAGGAAAGATCAGGTTTCCAAACGGGTGAGACTCTGAAAAGTAAAAAGAAAAAAAAGCGAGGCGGCCCCAATCCCTTGTCCTGCCTGAAAAAAAAGAGGAAATCTAAACAGCCCACCACAACTATCCCGGCGGAAAAAGAAAGTGGTAGGGTACGAAAGCGCAAAAGGGTCAAACTCCCTTCACACATCAAACAAACTCTCAAACGGACAATATGATTTTTATATTTTATTACTAGATGGAATGCCAAATAAAAAAATTGAAACTGCTGTATTTTATTTTTTCATTTATGCCCTCTATGAAACATAGATTAAAAGGCCACTTCACTGAGAAAGAATTGTTTTTAAAAACATTTAAATAAATTTCATAAAAGAAACTAATAAATAAAAATCATCTGCGTTAAATTTGAATTTCTAAATGTCATATTACGTCTCTAATTATTGACGACCTCCGAGGTCGAGTGGTTAAGATCCTCGACTATGAATCCAGATGTGGTGGGTTCAAATCTCGGAGTGCAAATTAATTTTATTCAATAAATATGCTTTAATTATTTAGTATATTTACAGCACGTTTCAGAGTGGTAGATACTGTGAAATAGAGGTATTTAAAACAGGATAGAATATTTTTTTCTTGTTTTTATATTATATTGCGAGTACTAATAAAGATAGTATATTGTGAGATAAACCGATAAAAACAGATTGTGGGCGTGTTGTGTGCCTAAAGTATGCATAATTTTTTTTCTGGTAAAATTGATAAAATATTGAAATTATTTTATTTTTTATAGTGAAATTTCACTGGAGTCCCAACCGCCAATGAGGCTATGGCAACCCTATTTGGGGTATGTTGTGAGGTTAAATGTAATGGGGAGGGGAAGAGGAAGGTTGGGAAATACCTGGCTATTCAGATCTGGTCACCAAACACAGCTAGAGCCATTTCAAGCAATGTTTAAATTCTGAATGGTGATCTTTCACTAGGGCAATACTTAAGAGTATCTACCACTCTGGAACGTGCCGCAAATATACTTTTTAAATATAATATATCTAAAGCCAAGGAAAAAGATTTTGCTTTCCCCAGCCTTTTTATTTTGTAAAAACAATATTTCAACAATTAATTATCAAAGATTTCAACTGCAACCCAAACAATATCGATTAAAATGAACAGCCCCATCTCAAATCAATGACCGGTGACCTGCCAAAATTTGCTAGTAAACTTTTATTTAACTCTCAAATACACAAAATATCTACAATTTACCGATAGTATGAGATGCAGCCTTTATTTTTATTTTTGCACGTACTTGCTGAACACAGCATTAAAAAAAAAGTGGACTACATGACAGAGCGGCGGTTGAATATCTATTGATAGACCAAATTTATGTATTTGAAATTTAAGGAAAGATTTCCTTTAGTTTTGGCACACGAAATACGGCTTCTTTCTTTTATACTAACATAGAATTAATTTAGCAATGTGCAACCCAGAAGGTGTACATTTTTTTAATGATTTCTTTGCTGTGAACAAGAGTATGGTGATAATAGGATTGTTATAGGGAGTTATAGTTTAGAGTTATTTTAAACATGGAAAAAGTTAAAATAAAATAAAAACATGGCATATTTTGTTAGAAAATTGTATTCTTCAAAGTAATTCTTGTATATAACATAAAAAAAATAATTCTCATAATACTTGTAATTGAAAAACAATCTGATCCTACCAGTCGTCTTAGGTCAGTGCTCAAAATCAAGAACTTATTACCTTGCGTATTTATTACAAGTAATCAAATAAAGTGAATAATCTCACCATAGGATAGAAAATTTACATTGCTTCATTTTACAACTCTCAAATAATTTGTAGAAGATAAATAAAATAGCACTTTATGTGACTTGATTTTTGAGACTGAAAACACTTGAAATGAAATAAAAAATAAGACATGAAATAAGTTCGCTAATAATTAATTATCTACGTTAGGAATTTAATATTGGGTCTACTGATGAATAGGAAGAATGTGATGATGTAGTACGTGAAAGGCAAGGATAAAGTTACGGAGTTCTTGCGGAGTCTCCGGGCCTCACCAAGGCCTCGGTGGCCAGCATCAAGACCTTTAGGTTTCGAGTGGCCTCGTTGTAAGGATTACACGCAATGAAGTTGGAGAGTTGCTTTTGAAGCTCTTTGAGCACTCGGGGCATGTGTTCCCTGGTCGCTGGGTTGCCGCTGTCCAGATTCATTACAGCCTCTTCTAAATATCTGCAAAAATTTTAGAAAACATTGTTCAAAATTCGGTTAGTGAAGGATAGCTAGTAGTATGAGTGCACTACATACCTATGAACTAACGCATAATCTGTCACCACAGCTTTAATGTCGTAAGAGTTTGAATCATAAAAGTTGGTAACAGTCACCAACTTCTAACGAGCAATTTATTATTTTCTCTAGCAGTTTTCTGAAGTAGGATTAACAATTGCATAATTTTTAATTTAAATACTTGAGGCGGTTAGTGCAGAACTGGCATAATTAACAAAAATATCTAAATGACATATTCGTAAAAAGCATTTACTTTGTGGCTTGCCATATTTATAAATAAATCAGATAAACATTGTTTAAAACCACTTTTATTTTCAAAATTTTGTCGACCGGTTTGGGAAGCACCCTTCCATCTTTGGAAAAATATTAAAATTGATCATTCTTAAGGTCAAACCGCACTGGCGCGTCGCTGCGCGTCATTTTTCTGTTCGCCGCGCAGTGCAGCGCCGCTCTGGTGCGGTTTGCTTCATACAAAACAGTGAAAACATATTTGGTGGTGAAGCGGCGCGCCGTGCAGTGCAGCGCCGCTGACGCGCTAGTGCGGTTTGACCTTAATCAAATAATCAATCATTTTAATATTGTCCTGAAGATGGAAGGGTGCTTCCGAAACCGGTCGACAAAATATTGAAAATAAAAGTGGTTTTAAACAAAGTTTATCTTATTTATTTATAAATATGGCAAGCCACAAAGTAAATGCTTTTTACGAATAGTTTACCTGTTTTTTTTATATCTAAATGAAGTTAGTGATTGATCTCCAAGTCACGTTAAGGCTTATGAATCTAAAATACTGCCTGTTACCAAACTGCACCACCAAGAAGTAGTCGGTCGCAAATGATTGAACAATTAATTTTTTTCCTTTTTCCTAGTCGAGTCGGTGACCAATTGCTTCGACAAGGCACCTCCGGACACCTCTGTCCTGTGCTACTTCAGCGGCCGTCGTACAGCCTCTTGAGTTGCTTTCCCCAGCTTAGTCTAGGGCGGCCAACCTACCCTCTGGGATTGCCGCCAGTACCTTGGAGGGAGGGAAGTCAATCACCTAAACAATCAACTCGAGTATTCCGCCCTACCTATGTTTCAGCTGGGTGTCGCTGTTCATGTCTGCCCCCAGCTGCTGGATGAGCGAGAGCAGCACGTTTTGCTGCAGCGGGCACGGCTGGCTGAATACGTGGCGAGGGTCGGCCGAAGCGCACGTGTGCACTACGAGGCGGAGGTCCGCCGCACTGAGCGCCTGTTGGAAGGCGGCGTTGGTCTGCCCGCTAGATAGCAGCTGTTCAATTTGATTCTGTTGGATCTGGAATTAAAAAAAAATAAATTATTGAGCTTCATTTCTACTGCGTTTATATTCAAAGAATCACAATACTTTATTCTTTATTTAATTAACCTCCCTGACGAGTGACTTTTTGCAAACTAAACTGCATATGGGGGAGTGAGTTATATTAAGTTAGTTTTTTTTCTTTATGCAGCGTATTATAGTTTTCATAACAAAAAAAAAAGGTTTTTATAATGACTTTTAATTTTTTTATTATTTAATTGTGTATGAAATGTAGTTTTTTTTAATAATTCTAAAATCAATTGACTAAAGGACGCGAACGAATCTTGTTGTTCATACTCCTTTAAGATTTTTTTCTTTTGAATGACAAGGTTCGTCCACACCCGCCAAGAGGTTAAAAAAGAAGATATAAACCGTCAAGACTCATTCTGAAAAGGGAGTAAGTGAAGACTGTTAGCCAAGTATACTACCCGACCGGGCTACCGCCCACCGACTATGTTTTTTTACAAATATTGTCAGTCAATTTAATCATTACCGAGATACCAAAAAAATCGACAAATAAGATATAAAGAAAAAATAAGGTTTTATACAAAGGTTGAGCAAATTTAAGGGCAGTAAAACATAATTTAAGTATAACATATTTTGTATCTTATTTATTGTCTTTATATATCTTATCTATGCACTGATTTAATATGGTATTTCAGAATGATGAAATTGCAGTTATTTTGCCACTTTTTGATCTTTACTGATGATATTGTTGTTAATGTTGCGAGACATTTGTTTGACCATACTAAGAGTGAGCAGAATTTTTTTTAACGATTTTCTGCAAAATCTAGATTAATATTTCCAAGCAAACAATTATTGGCATTTTAACAGGGTCATTCTCACAGCACTCTAACAGATGACATTATTGCTCCTATATGGAGTTTTGAGAACATAAAAAAGATTATGACAACACTCACTTGCATATCTATGATGGCGGGTGCCGGGGTTTGGGTCCGTGACCTGACGGCGTGCAGTACACTGTCCTCCAGCTGGGCAGCGTGGGCAGCCATGCCAGAGCTTATTTGTTCTCGGATGCTTTCTTTTATGGGAGTCATGTGATTAGAGAGTGCTCTGCAAAAAAAAAAAAAATTTATAATTCTGCAGTTAAATTTTAATTTTATATTAGATTATGATATTGATGTGTTCAATAAATTGTAGGTTGAGAACTTCATCAATTGAGACTTATCGTTCTAAAAGAATTGTTTGGAGGTACCTAATTTAGGTATCTCGTGTATTACATTATTACTTGGTTCTGAGAAATTTTGTAACATATTATTTATTTAATTTAAATGAATTTTAGGAAATACCGCTCCAAAGAAAAAAAATTGTAGGTCGACACAAGAACACACAAGAATATTGCATATATATTTTCAACGAGAGATAACAATAATATTTTTTGACTAACCCTTCAAGCGTTTTTGAAATCATAGACTGAAGATCTTTCGTCATATTACTCAATTGCTTGACTGTCTGTTGTGTTTGTGAATTCATGATTGATTGTTTACTTTGTTGGTCTAAAATATGTTGTAATTGTGTAGTCATTGAGTTAATTTGTGTGCAAGTCTCGTCCAAACCGCTAACTTGGTCCATTGTGCGCTTTGTGCAGCTTTCCAGCGTCGATACATCTGTAAGTGCAAAAAAATATTAGCTGATGGATTAAGCCACCTGCAATTGAGTGCAAACATATAGGAATATTGTGGAAAAGTTGACACATATATATGGTCACCATCACTTGAGGGAACGAAGATCGTCAGATCTCCCAGTCCCAGGAAGGTTGATGGAATGTGGAGTTATAGAACCAGAAACCTGTTTGTAGGTTGGGGTGTTTCAAACATTCGTCACATTTGATGAACATCAAATCATCTATCATTTGAAAGAACCATACCTTATACCTGAGTTTAAGCATAACGGTCATCCTGCTAGACTAATAAAAATTGGTAATAATGCCTTTGACCAAAATACCGCCGATAACATTATGAAGATAAATAGAAATAAAATGAATAGTAGCGCAATTAAAGAACTTACATTCCTTTGTGCCATTATTATAGGTTTGGTTGAGTTGATTGAACATTTGTGTTTGTGCTTTCTCCATGTAGGGAACCAGAGATGTTTGAATGGCGTCCTTGAATGCATCTTTAGTGGAAACATTCAATTTTTGTGCAACGGCCACACAGAGGTTGTCCATCACAGACTGCAACAACAAAAATACATTTATGTAGAAGTAAATTCACAATTCACACGGCATGAAGTAGACAGATCCAACTGTTTCTACATTACATGTTATAAATGTACAATGCTAATTTAGAGAAAGATTGACATAACAGACACATCGATTATCAGCTTAGGAGAGACATGCAGCTGTTGAGAGTGGAAAACACCAATAGCTGTGGAAAATGTCAAGGATGTGTCGCCAAATACCCAATTCTTTTGAACTTTATTAAAGGACTAGACTGCTGCCAAAGGAATACAGGTAAGTCGAAGCATATAAGACAGCACAATGGATCTATGGCCCGAGTGCTTACATGAACTATACAGACTATCTCCATATAAATAAATAGTATGTAACAATAACATCCTTAATGTGAACATAGAACATGAACATAGGTTTTGAACTTATATAATATTTCATAAACATGCATGAAAGCAGAGAAAACAGCCTTAACATTTTAAAACTGTGGAGTGTGAAGTGGATCAACTCACCTTACTGTTGACCAGCTTCTGAATGTTCTCCGTCAGCAGGTGATCAGTGGTAGACAGAGTGCGTGCCAGCTCCAGCTGCAGCGACCTGGCAATGGGCTCCAAGATCCTCTCCATCCCGGGGACGAGGGTGGTGCGGGCCTCGTGAGCCACGGCCGCGTTCAATCTCTCCGCAATCTGAACGCCCATTATCTGCGATACGCCAGATAGTAATGCTTCACGGTTGGCTCTGTCAGATTCAACTCTGTCAAATTGATTCAGAAGATTTATTGAGACATATTAGTATGACTTTTGATTGAATAATAAGTTTTCATTTAGGGAAATTTTATCCATGTAATTATTTTTAAATCCTTGAAACTAAACTCTGTAAATGTTAAATATACATATAAAATCAATCAGGAAAGAAAGACAAACATTCTATAATAAACGAATAACCTAAGAATATTTGAATGCCTGCTACTACCATCATTATGAGCAGAAAATGTTGCTTGTGTAATGATGGAGGCTCAGCTAGCAGAGGGTTGAACCCGCAACGCCAGGGTGCGTTTGGACTTCTCATGTATTTGTAAATATTTTATTAAAGTATTGAGTTCTTGCCTGCTTGCAATAGCCGTATCAACCAGCTGCTTGACTTGCGCCTGATTCTTCAAAAGCGCCTGTTCCACCAAGCGGAATGTGGAGTTGGCTTCGTCTCCGCTGTTTCTGCTGGTTATGGCGGTGGCTGTACTGATTCTGAGGGCCGTCACCTCCCCGCGGAGATTTGATATCTCCTTTTGTTGGTTGTCTATCACAACTGGAAAGAAAGGGTTATGTATATCATAACATAGCATATTATGTACTTACTAAAAACAACCCTGCCAGTGTGTGTATTGATTGACGGCAATATCATTCAGTCTAACAGTCAGGTAAGGCTTATCATTCACCATTTGGGCAATTAATGAGATTTTATTACTTTCAGGATTTCAGCTTTTGGGATCATAATTCAAATCCACATTTTTGCCACAACAGTGACAAAACCTTGTTTCAGTCAAATTCTATCAAATAAAAAAATTACCTGTAAGTTTGTGTAAAGTTGTTGATATATCATTCATAACATCATTTGCTATGTAAACTCTACTATTATTCCCGTTGCTTTTGATTCTTTGACCATTATCTTCGTCAGTATAGAGGTTGTCGTCATTATCATCTAAGTTCAGGTTAAGGGTGGAGAGATTCAGACTATTATTGCTCTTGTTGATTGAATTGGACTTAACACTGTGGGCTTTCCTTTGGTTGGCCTCGTTAATTTTCTCCATGTTGATACTTGGCCAAACTGTTTCAGATTTTTCATTGGAACCTGAAAAATAACAATAATGCACTGTTTAACACAATTTTATTACGACCTTATATTTCCTACACATAAAAGCAGGTCATATGACCAAAAAGTTAGAAATACAATCTAGATATCATGAAAACTCATTACATATTATATACAAAACTAGACTACCTGGATGTACCTTTTTCGGCAAAGTCAAGATTATATTATTATACTACCTAATTACGCAGTGATAATCGCCTTACATCCATTGAAGTATATAACTCAATGCTTAAAACAAGATAAACAAACCCTTGCCGCCCGCTGCAGTGCTATGGCGAGATGAAATTCTAGCAGTCATTCTTTCTCACTCAGTTTGCATAGAACAATGTGTGATAAAGAGACAGCAGAGGCGACACCCCCATCTGACAAGTCATTAATTTAATTGGTGAGTACTCCCTAAAGGAGTTAAACCATCGCCTTTAGTAAATTTGAAATGAACTCCTAGATATTCACCTTCACAAAAACGTTAATTTTATCGGAGCGAATGCTATAATCGCAGCAGCTTTCAGTATTCTAATGTTTTAGTACACATTTGGAACAATATGCCATACAGGCAATTGTTATTCTGTTAAATCGTTTCAAAGTTATTTTATGTGGTTTTATTATCTAATTGCCATTCATTTTATTAAAGTTTTCAGTAATTGTTAAATTGTATTTTGGCTTCACATGACTTTTTTACATTCATTAACATTTTTTACTACATATCTATAATATATCAAAATCTGACAGGTCGCGGGCCGTGCAGTTTTAAATTTACGTGGGACTTCTTTCAGTTTTGGAGAAAAAACTTTTGACATTTCTAATTACATGAGTTTTGTTGAGTCATTTTTTTATTCTAACAACTTTTTGACATTCTGTTGAGTTTCCAAGTGATTATTTTTGAGTTGGTATACTTTTGTGGTTAGAGTACACTGAAAATTTCTATTGTTTCACGAAAATGAATGGACGTGGACATTTATTAGTCAATATGGTAATAGAAAAAGATAAAGAGTGTGTCAGCCTTAATGTACCATCTCAATACAAGGAGTTGCAGCCAGTTACATAATTATCAATAGAAGAAGACTTGAGAAATTCAATCAACGGCTTTCGGGTTATAAAAACAATGGTTTGCCTTTTGCTACGGCATTAACATTTAACAGAATATTCAATACTGATTTTAGTATTTCATTCTTTGTACCTAAAAAGACCAGTTCGACCTTTGTGAAAGTTACAAAAATTCTGACAAAGAAAAAAAACGAAAATTATATCAGAACTATGAACAGCACCTAAAAGAAAATACTTTGGCAATGACAGGACAGATTATAAAACCGATGTTTCTGTTGATTTGACACAAGCACACACAGGAAAAATGGCATTGTCTGATGCCAAAAGAAACCACATTCAAGAACTGATTGATTCAAATGTTATTCCAAAACAGTACTTATGAGTCCTATTTTTTAAATGTGTTAATAATTAAATTTGTATGCTGTATCAAGAATGAAACAATCTTCTTTTATTTATTTGAAGAACTAATAATATGTAGGTATAAATAAATAAGAATTAACTTCTTTTCTTTTTTTCAGTTTTAGTATTGAGATAAATAGAGTTTTCATAAGTGCTATTAAAGATAATTATTTAAAAAAATTTAGAATACCTACTTATATGAAAATAATGTAAGATGTTTTTGATATAAGTTTAAATAGTTTTGTTTATATTTTATTCTGATTGATCAAATGGGATTGTGAGATTGTTTCTGAGCCAGTATTGCCTAAAGTACAGGTGAAAGTCTATTTGTTAAAGTTTTTTTTCTAAGAAATTTAATTTCTTCGTTCTTTGCAGGAAAATATCATATTTAATAAACACTACATTTCTACGAATCCATTGTTTTATCATTCGACCCAAATGAAAATTAAATAAGAAATCACACTTTTTTTAATTGGCCGTTACACTTTATGCCAAGTCAAAAAATATCAACAAAACCGTTTCAAGTTCAAATAATGGAAAAATATAACTAAAATCTGTTATACAAAACTGTAGTAACTCCAAAAATCCCATTTCCAACTTATTAGACAATTTGTACGAAATGTTTCAATCTGAACTCTCTTTAACCTTTTCTACGCGTCAAAAATAGTAATTACTTCTTTCACACGCGGGGCCCTTTTTCTTCAATCTAGTTTATGACTTTAAACAATACTAACACATGGAATAAATAAAATATTACGAAGATTCCATCACTTATGTCCCAAGTACATTTCCATGTGTAAATAAACACTCGAAACATCAATGGGACAGGATAAATCGTCGAAGTTTATTTACATACTGCGAGAGTGCGAGATATAGGCGACCATTTTTTTATATTTCAAGGTCGCATTAAAACATACCAAAGTAGAGCTCTTCAACTGTGGTGCGGATTTTGCGGCGCCATACTTGTAAAGGGTCTAAGATTAAAAAACTACACCTTAAATTTAATAAATATAGAGAACGATTTATTGTTATTATTTCATTGTAAATAACACTTAATGTTTTTTTTATCATGATAAATTTTGAAACAATCAATAATTTAATTTCACGATTCAAAAAATGTTCAAAAACATAAGTTCGGCGGTATCTTCAGTGAAACCGGTATCAGGATTGATACCTGATGCGAAATAGCACTAATTATTTATTTATCATTAAGACCGCGACCCGACATTTCGGAATTCTGCAATAACACTTATTTAAAATGGATACGAATTCAAAAGTGCACAACTTCACATATGAATAAAACGTCATTTTAAACACTTGATTATTTCTATAAAACAGCTTTTTTGAAATTAAAAATAGTATAAAACTTCGATAAAAAAACAATATTTTTTTACTAGTTTGTGTATGTTAGATGTTTTAACACAGAACCATACTTTTAATACAAGTCTCGGAAAAAAATATTGTGATAAGAAATTATAATAATTCACGTCCACAAAATGGTGAACAACAATCGATTGTCTGAGAGAATCTCTGCTTGAGAATCTTAGAAACACGCGCGTGCGCAATCGCGTCTGTAAAGAGCCGGGAAAAATTCAAACTGACTGAATTTACTCTTCAAGACGAGGGTTCCCTTCAAACCTTTGTATCATTGCTTGCGATACGTATTTAGGATAAATTTCACAAGATGTCAGTAGTGTTAAGATTTGTCATTTTTTAGAAGTATAAATTTTACCGTCTTCAAGAATGTTTCATAGAATTAACGCCAGAGAAACTTTGCGGCGCAACAGTGCGCTGTCCGCGTACAAGGCAAGCATAGCGCGACTCCCGGGTGCGCTTTCCGCGTGGAAAGAGTTAATATGCATTGTCCATTCATAAGAGAAAACAATAAACTCCTATCACATATAGCAACATGACAAGAAGTTTTTCGACCTTCTTGAAAAGTGTTCTTTTGAGTTGTTACAGTTTTGATCTAGGTGTGCGATATATTTAATATTATTTTAATCATCAAAAACACTCACATGAGGTGGACTTGGAGTTGTTCAGTGGCAAATGGTCGATTCTCGGAGTAGTGAACAATTCAGTTTCTGGTGCATTGTACAGTTGGAATCCTTCTTGAATATTCTGACTAGGATTGTTGAGACAGGGGGCGCTGCCGCCAGCCTGGGAGCCTTGCGTTTCCAGTCGCAGAGATTGGTTGTTTAGTAATTCATCCTCCAGATCATCCTCGTAGAAGCAGTCGGATCCCTTCAGTGACAGAATCTCCTGCACCTCCCGGCTGGGACTGGAGCCGCCTGATGCAAACTTGCCATCGATGGGCTGCGGCGGATTTGTAGAGAACGCTATATAAAAATCATTTTTTTAATTGATTAGAACAGTCAATAAAATTAACAAGAATTATTCAACAGAATATTTTTTCTCGCTGTTAAAATCCAACATTCGCTGTAGAAAGAGACAATTTATTTTCCTCTTTTTGTTACATTCCGACTTTAAATAGTGAGAGTAGTGATGTCTTCATAGTATTTATAATGATGTATAAAATTACGTTAAGCTCACCTCTATTCGCTAGGGTGTTAATATGCTCAGATGACAAAATGGTGGCATTGTCGGTGCTGCTGCAAAGCTGCATGTCATTGTCAAGTGGTGGAGCCAGCGGGAGTTGACTGACTTCTGGTGTTACCGCAATTGGTGGATCTTCATCATCACGTTTAGCAGGAGAACTGGTGAGAAAATTAATAAAATGAACAGGTTGCCTATGATCTAATGCTATGTTATTATGTATTAGGAATGTAATAAAAGAGCAGATAATAATGTAAAATTGTTTTATTATATACTAACTTGAATGCATCTGGGGTCATCAGGTTGAGGGGGGGCTGTGGGGCAGGGGTCTGGAGGAGAGGCGTGAAAGGTGGGCCGGGTGAGGGGGGTTGCTTTCCTATTAATCCCCCTAAAGGCGCCTGGCAACAAACAAATTCATACGAAAACATTAGAAGGGTTATATAATAATTTTACAAGTGTCAGTGTACTAGTAGTCACTGACACCACTGTCACCAGTAGTCTTTCAATGTAATCAGCAAATAAAAATAAACTAAACTCGGTATTTAAAATTTAATTTTAATCTAATTTAATATTATTATTATTTAGTTCTGCTAGTTTTAATTTGCGAGGCCATTATCAAACTGCACACAATGTTTTTACATAAACGGGGGGAAAAATTAATGGCAAATAACATTTTTAAACTATTTTAAATAACCTGCCTTTAATAAAGCATTAATAGTTTGTAATAAATATATGAGGGAAACAGATTTTAAAGTTAAGTACATTCACAGAATAAGAATTTTAAGATAATTCGGTTTTTACCAAAATTAGTAATTAAACAGTGAACTAACATATAAATGAGTCGTTTCCATGTAGCCTAACCGCAGTTTGATAATGGAACTCTGAAACAGCTGTAACTACAAATTAAAATTAAAACTAGAAGAATTAAATAATAATATTAAATTTGATTGAGAATTGTCTTATAAAAATTTTAATGGAGTTCTACAAATTTAACACAAAAACTATAAATGAACTTTTGCTGAATCTGGTGTCTGACGAGACAATTTGAATATACATTATTTCAACTCATTTTGTAGTTCCAACTAAAGTGTCTTAATTTTCATCTTACTGTTCTCTTCTCTATAATAACATAATAATTACTTTCGCCAAAATTTCCTTCTGGAATAAGGGTTCTGAAACTTACGTAGCATCTAGCAGAAAATATAATTTTTAGGTGAATTCTCATTTTATTTGACTCTCACTTTTATAAATAAATAAAATATATACTTGTGCACGCATCAGGATATTCTTCAATTGCTGACTCTGTTGAGCCAGGGTGGTATTATGTGACTGAAGCGGCGAAGTGACGGGTATAATTTTTTCACGGTCTTCCGTGTCAGTTATCGCCTTTTCTATAGCTCCTAAAGACACATCTTTGGGCATCGACAATTCAACTGCAAATTAAAAAATAATGTTTAAACATAAAGTGTGCTGGTTCTATTTTAAATATACAGTCTGGTATAAGGATGCTTATTATCAATCAGGGATGATTCAATTGAGCTAAATCTGTTATATTTAAAACAAATAATAATGGTGTAATGACTCCTAGTCCCACATGGTTTCCCAGATATCTGAGCCTTCTTCCCATTGAAACAGAAGATTGTTACCATAGATGATGTTTCCTAAAGCTATTGGTACTTTCTACTCTGAGCAGCTGCATGTGTCTCCTGAGGTGGAAGTGTTATGCTAATAGTCCTACTAGCACATCTAGTAAGATTCTATCAATATTGAGTAGTTGCCAGGCTCGCTTGGGGGGGGTTCCCCTGAGAATAAATAATATTTGAGAGTATGATCATAGATACCTGCTGCATCATTAATTGTTTGAAGCAGGGCAGAATTGTTCTGTAGATTGGTGGTTCTGGCTGCCGGAGTAAAGGTGATGGTCCCCTCCTGGAGACTCTTGGGCTGAACCAAGTACAGTCGGATGACTGCGCAGATGTTGCAGCCCTCGGTCACATCCCCATTCCCATTACCTGGGACGGAGCCGTCTCGATCATTATCCTAATCAATCAAATAATAAGTCATGTATGTAATATCAAATATTTCTTAATGTAAAATTTTATATTTGGTTTAGAATACAGAAAGTTCCGACTGTTATTTTAAATCGGTCAGTATTTGGTCACAGTGGGTTTTGACTTTTGAACTGGAGATTATTGCTTCTGCGCTTCAATACCTGGAAGAAGGTTACTAACAGAGATGGAACGATTTTGTCCAAAACATAGATTTCATTCACTCTAGTCGGAAGGCTTGGAATGTGCTTGGAAAACTTGGAGTAACCAGGTCTGGAACTAGTATCCTTTGAAGAAATACAATGTGTGCTCTGTTCAACTGGGAAAGCAGCGAGCTGTGACAACATCCTTTCCGACTTCTTGAAATATAATGGGCCTCGGGCCAAAAAATGGCTTACAAAACTTTTTACCTTTTCAAATTGTGTGAATGTAAACAGATACAAAATACAGAACACATCGTAAAAGAATGTACTCTCGATCAGTTTCCCGGAGGCACATCTGGGTGGAACAAAATGATTCCCAATGCCATTGACTAGGTGAATAACCTCAGCATCCCTATAGATATTAGAGTTTTTGTGGTTTCATATCTAGTACAATTTAGCAATTACTGAGATTTTCAAAAACTCTGAATACATAACTATAAGTTTGAGTGCTTACCTCCAAAGGTAGATCGTTATCAATAGGAGATGCATTCTCCGAGCCTACTCCAATAGCCTGATGGTAGGGATCTTCACAACTTGATGGGCACTTGAATGCCTTCAGACCTGAAAACAAATAGACATCAGTCTTTGTGGTTGGAATTCAACATGTTTTAATTGAGCCATTTTATTATTAATAGTTCATAGCACATTACATGTGAGGAGAATAAAAACAGAAACACCACTCTCAAAAAATTGAGTAATGTCTGCCAATCTATGCGCAACATTGTTATCTGCCATGTGGTATTTTAATTCAAAAGCAAAATCACCCGTAAATCATTAAAAAAATTCAATCGAAAATTGGGTGTACATGTAAAATCTAGTAATCACTTAGTGAACAGCCATTATTATAGAATAACGTAAATAAAAAACCGAAAAAGTAACATTTATGACTGAAGCGGTGGTTAGTAATATTGGGATATGGATTATTTGATTAAAATCTGATCTATTTTCAAAAGATGGTACGGTAATACATACGGTATTTTTCTTTGCAGATTAATTTTTGCGTAGTTAAAGACGGTAATGGGAAATAAATATGGTCATTTTTGGTACTTATTGGTTGTATTATCCAGAGATTGAATGAGTCATGTTCAATGATACAATGTTCCCGCGTTTTTTTCCAATTAGATTGGTAGTTGTAATAGAAAGAAGATTTACCAGCGTCAACAACTGCAAAGCTTAAGATGGGATACGGCAAGAAGAATTCCGATATATTCTTGCAGCTAGCTCCACTATCGTCAGGGTCGGTGTCTAGATTTAAAACAAAGAGGATCCTCCGGTGAATGTCGGACAGCAGCAGGTACTCCGCACTC
Source organism: Drusus annulatus (assembly GCA_022651775.1). Taxonomy (NCBI): domain Eukaryota; kingdom Metazoa; phylum Arthropoda; class Insecta; order Trichoptera; family Limnephilidae; genus Drusus; species Drusus annulatus. Next base: position 264,137 of record JAGWCC010000581.1, read on the forward strand.
TTGTCTAGCCCAGCTTTCAGCGCCATGTTGGGAATGTCGGGGCTGGGCGCGAAGGTGATGGTCTGTAGACAGAGCCAGGATTTGCATGTCCAGATCTTCAGGGTGGTATTGTTGTCACAGCCTGTCACGCAGTATTTCCAAAACTGACTGTGGGAATGACAATGGAAAACACAAGTTTCATACAAAGAGAAGAAAACACATAAAGAAAGTCACAAACACGGGCCTTTAAAATACATCATTTTATAAATGGTATTAGTAATATACTCGTATATATATATTTTAAGTATGATTTATCTCATTTTGGGTATAAAGACAATACAGAATAATTTAGTATTAGTGGACAAAGATTACTCAATTCCAGTTCATCAACATTTTTTGAGTGAGCTATCATCATACAATGTTAATTGAAAATAAAAAAATTACCAAGTGGAAATTGTGTACATTTAAACCGTAAGCTGTGGATCGAATGCATTGTCATTTTCGTTTTTCTTAGTGTATTGTGCAAAAAATAAATATGTCAAGTTAATGGTGTATTTGAAAACATCCACAATGGAATATTGGATGAATTCTAAAAGTTTCTTCGACAAAAAGTAGGTAAACAAATAATCCAGTGGGACTAATTAAGGCTCATTCACACCAACGTCCGGTTCCGCTCAGTGCCGATATTGTTCCTAAAGAGAGCTTATTGATATGGTATGAATATCGATCCAAGGGTATGTGCCAAGACAAAGTTGTGTGGCAGTATATCCTTCTGCCCACCCTTGTGATATTTAACTACATACTTAGTTAGTTAAATAATTATTTTGAATTGTAAAAATACTAACATCGCAGATTTTTTTTATCAAAAACCATTTTTTTATCACTAAATAATATTTTTAATAATTAATAAAAAATATTATTTAGTGATAAAAAATGGTTTAAAAAAAATTGCGTTAAGTATTTTACAATTCAAAATAATTATTTAACTAAATAAGTAGTTAAATATCACAAGGGTGGGCAGAAGGATATACTGCCATACAACTTTGTCTTGGCACATACTCCCTGATTGATATTCATACCATATCAATAAGCTCTCTTGCGGAACAATATCGGCATTGAGCGGAACCGGACGTTGGTGTGAATCAGCCTTTAAGCAGCTTACGTGTTAATTATCAGAAATTAAATACTATTGTACTTTTCATAAATAACAGTGTTATTTTGCATCCCGAAATTCATTTAAAAAGGATCTTTTTAAATTGTAGATACAGGAGATTTATAATATTTCGTAGTTGGGAGAAAAATTGTAAGGCGAGTTTATAAATTTGATGGAAAAAATTAAATGAAGGAGGCAGGACAAACTGTTAACAAGAAAGTTTAGGATGTTTCAAACTGTCACAATTTGTTCAAAATTGAAATGGGCCGAGAAAAACTATTTGACGGGGAGCTGATTGTCAATCAAATGTGACACGGGTTATAAAACCTTAACAGTTACGTGTCATAATGTTAATATCCACGACTTACTCTGTGCTGTACCCCAGAACACTGTCCAAGAAGAACAAGCAGGAGACTGGCTTCCCCTCGTGGGGGGTCCACCGGAACAAGCAGCGAACCACATCGGTGTGCTCGTATACCTGCAAAAAGTTTTTCTAGAAAATACCACAAATTAAATATTAATATTAATTCCAACAATGATGCAAAATCGTGTACAGACATTGTATTTACACAATACAGTAAATTTTCAATCAAATAAAAAAATACATACATTTATAATAATATTTGGATAATTTGTATAGCGCCGTTTTTGTGAGAAATCACCTCAAGGGCGCTGTGAGTACTAACAACAAAAAATATATTCTTGCCTTCTAAAGTGATTTTATTATTTTTAAAAAATTTCATGAATTTATAAAAAAAAAATTTTAAAATCTCTAAAATGATTTATATAAACATGTTTTTAATAAAGAACTAGAATGAGTTACTGGTGAATAAAAATTATGTAAAAAGAAGATATTTTACAATAAATATTCCAAAATTCTATAATAATGTTTTTTGTCAGAATGGAGATGATATAATCAGATAATATGGTCGAAGTTAACAATATTTAAGGCACTTTTCTTCTAAGAAAATTTGCTGGGGCAGCAACAGAGAGATGATAAAAATGTCTGCTATAATAAAAAGAAATTGTAGTTGGCTACCTGAAAGAACAAGACCAATCCGTCGAGTGAAGCTGTGGCCAGGGCACTTCCGTCCGGAGAGAAAGCGGTCTCGATGATGGGTCGAGTGTGCTCCTCAATGACCACGCAGGCCTCCGATAGGTCATCAAACAGGTGGGCCCCAGTTCCGAAAGTCGCTATTATGTGCTTGACATTCCAAACGCAGGCTAGAATAAATTATAATTAAATCACTTTAGCGATGCAATGTTCAATGGATGATATGCCTGAAAACCTTAGCGACATATCCGGATGGTATTATTGTTACAAGAGATTTACGGAAGTTCTGACTATGAAACATCGGAAAATGCTTAACATACTGAGGACGAGTAAATTGTTCTCCTTAATAGAGCGGAGTGGACACGGGTGGATTCCAACCTTCATTGATTGGCGGGGAAGAAGACTATGGCCGAGACCAGAATGAAACCAAGACTAGGATAAGATAAGTGAGCATAGATTACAAAAAAAAAAATATGTACATATTTAAAAAATCAACACACTAATATTGAGAATTGAAGAGGGTATATCCAGAAGAGGGCAAAAAGAAAAGGGAGGTTTGGCGATGAAATTAACTATATTGTCAAGGAGAAAGTGATGGGTAGGGTCATTTGAAAGATACTATATCAATAAGTGAAAATAGGTAAATTGTGTGATACCTTTATTGCCGTGCGTGGTCACTAACAGTTTGGAGGCGTCTTCTTCGGCTGAGTCGCTATCTTCAGTGTCGGGAATGTATGGACACCAGACTATACGGTGGTCAAATCCTACCGGTGTTGTAGAGCCAATTACGTGCAGCATCAGAGTACACCTGGAGTATTTAAACCATCATTTATCAGTCTACGTGATTTTAATAAAGCTGTACCAACAATGATCACATTACTGTTGACGTTGAAATTTTCTTGAAGAAGAAGAATTCGTTCTTAAGATGATATAAAAATCCCTAAAATCAAAGGAAATCAGAACAAAGTACTATCGAACGACGTGTGACGTCCCGAACTCTAAGAAATCCGATACTACAAAATCCTCAGAATAAGTGAATAATAATCTCTGTATGGATTACAGAATAACTGAATAAAATATTTAGTCAATGCAACAGGTTAGTACATCAACAAAACTTATTATGTAGTTATTCCGACAATTTTGTTGAATCTCTGGGATTTCGCTGAGTCCCGTGAGTATATTAACGAGTTCTGTACCGATTTGGTTCAAAATCGAAAGAAGGATAGTTTGGGGGGTGCTGATCTCGATTCTAGAGTCAAAATCCACATCTTGAATTTATATAAAGTACATTTGTGTGTGGTAGATTCTCTCAATATCATCCTGGTGAAAGACCACCGTTCAAAAAATAAATATTGCTTAAAATGGCTTTGTCAATGTTTGCTGACCCCTTCCTTCCCCTCCGCACTTCCCCATCTCCTTTCAGCCTTACAACATACCCCAATTAGTGATTCCATAGTCCCACTGGCTACGGACAGTTTGGAACTGTTGTACGGTATGCACATAAAAAAACCCCAATAACATTGAAAGCAGTTGGGAACGGTGCAATGTAAATAAAGTGTTGATATTATTAATAGACATGATTGCAGATGAGATAAGGATGGATACATCCAGCGTTACAAAATAAAAAAAATGGTCACCCGATTTTTATCTGATTTAAGTTACCTATGAGAAAAGGAGTAACTTGGCAGTTAGTCAAGATATTGTGAAACACTCCCTAAATCTACAGAATATTTTAACATTGACCAGTTTTTAAATAATAGTACACTTTAATCATTAATCATGTGTTTATCAACATTTCATGTGAGATATTTCATAAGATTCATCAATAACTCACACATAGGCTGGGGTGTTTCAAACTATTGTCACATTTCATGACCATCAGTGCCATTTTAAATTATTGAAATTTGAACTGTCCCAATTAAGATTCTCAGTCCGTGTCAGCTTTTGTCAAATTGTGATCACCTGTCAAGCAAAATGGGTATGTTGATGGGTTTGTTAGCTGATCACAATTTTTTTTTTTAAACAAAAATGAAATGAGAATCGTCATAAAAACGGGGACTGTGCAAATGTCAAAAATTCATAATGGCCCTGATCGTCAATTTGATAGCCATCAAATGTGACGAGAGAAAACAAGCCATCCTTATATCAAAAGCAAAGATTTAATAATTGCACTTGCCACAAAGAAAGTATAACAAACAGGCGTCATCTAATAATATTACTCACACAATACCCTCTGCTAGTAGCTCAATATTGTGAATGAAAATATTGCCTCCCTCGTCGATGCAGGCTAGGATAACCTGTGCTGTAATGAAGGCGAAGTTAAGGTCCTGCACCTGTCCCTGCATGCCCTTAAGCAGGGCTCTCTTCTCCGAGGAGCGGTGACGAACGCGCACCATGCCATTCCAAGTGCCTGTGCTGCTGGGGGAAGGTACTGGAACAAGCCATACAACTTTTCATTACCATTCGCAATGCTTCTACACAAGCCAAGATGCCATTGGTTAATTGTTTCCACATGCAAGTCATAATTTGTATTAACAACAATTTTAACATTTCAATGCTGGACTTTTCTGTGTCAAAAAGCATACACCCGGTATAAAACTTTATCAACAGTGAAAATTGCTAATATGGTACAGCAGCATTTTTGGCCAACACTTTTAACAGGGTCGCATTAATAAGGTAAGAGCGGCATTTTTTTGGATTGTGGCCCTCAAACTTGAGGAAACCTTCAGAATATTGTTTGTTTTATTCTGTCCCTTTCAGATTTAAAATAAAACAGATTTAATAATAAAAAATGGTGAAGGTAATATAAAACTTAATTTAAATAATTAAAAGGGAATTTGTTTCACATCAAAAATTGTTTGCATTCAGGATTCGGGAAACTGTCCAATTTATGTGAAGTCTCGACAATAATTACTATTAGTTAACTAACTATTTACCTTTGATACCATAGGCTAGAAAGTTCCCATCCATGTGTACAGCTAATAGCTGACCACAGTATAGGCGGTGCTCCCAATTATAGTCAACTATATTCTCTAGCTTTACTTTAGAGCTACCATGGTTGTGCTTTCCTCCGCTAGAGTTAACAGTGACGTTTTTAGAAATAACTTCTAAGCTATTGTTGGCATCATTGTTGGAGAAATTTCTGCAAAAATAAACAGGAAGTAAAGTTGCACAAATTATTAAGATAATGAAAAAGAGCTGTCAGTCAATGATATAGAATGACACTTACAAAACTTGGTTATTGATAGGTGGCTTCACTGGAGACATTTTAGGAGCCATACTTATTGAAGATTGGTCCATGAGATCTAAAAGACAAAATATGAACAATAAATTTGATAGTAATAGCTTTCGCCATTCGTGCCGGGACCGGCGTTTTTGACGTAAAATAAAGGTAGAAAGGCATTATTTGACATACTAAATAAGATATATTAAGAAAAAAGATGTGCGTGAAAAAGTAAACACTCGAATTATAACAGTATTTTACCTCGAACAAGCGAAATGACAACCCGAAATATATCACAAAATATAGCGGCAAGCCGTATTAGACATTCCATAGAAAAACCGTATAGAGTAAAATACAGACACTAGTAGAGATGATCGATATTTCTGTCCCGTTTAAAAGGAGCCAGCTCCAAGCCGGTCACTGGAACCGTCGATATTATTTCACTATTATATAATTTCCTATTTTTCGCAAATATAAATGGCGAATAAACATTTAATGCTTTTTACCGGAAACGAAGAACCGGCTCCTATTTTTGACAAATGAAAATGTCAAGCAATTATACAATTAACCGAGGCTCAACTAGAAACTCTCTGACAACGCCCCTCCTCCCTCCCTCAACGAAAAAATATTTGGAGAGAAACTGGCGCTGGAAGACGAGGAACCGGTGTTGGAACATCATTTAAGATATATAAACTTCACAAACGTCATGGTATTTGTGTTTAAAACTAAGAAAAGGTATCAAGACACTACCGTATCTTCTCTAGAGCAGTATGCAATTGTTTTTTTTATTATTTTTAAAGTTTTTCCTACTTTGCAGTATAAATATAATTATTGTTTCATTAAAATAATAATTTCTTATAATGATAGTGATTCTATTCTACCTACTGTTTTATCCATAAACTATTTGCCATTCGTGAAAAATCTCAGGATGTTACCTGGACTAGCGAAGAAAAAGTATTAGTTCCTAATCCACCTATTTCAAATATAGAATAATGTTTGCTAAAATATATTACACGTAGGAAGGAATTTGAAAATACATTTTTAAATTTGATAAAATAAATGTTAAAAAAAAAACACTTTGTTTTTTTACGTTGCTCTACTTCCGGATACATTTCAGGAACCAATTACGTACGAAATTCGAGGACCGCCTGTAACTTGACGTTAAAAATATTATATGTTTGTGAAGTCATTGCTGTAATGGTTAATTTTAAAGCGAGGTGCTGGAAGTAACTTTTTACCAATACATCGGTATCATAAATATTTAATGGTCGGTTAGCAGATATTTGGTTGAAAATGTTGAAGTTTGGAGAAAAAACTAAGGCCTAATTGTTTCGCAGAACTTGAACGATTCCAATCCATCATCTCGTTATTTTTTGTGAAGTACGAATTCAGTTTGAAGGCCAATGAAATTTCCGTCAAATTTGAATGTTCCCCGTCTAGTCAGATATTTATTCCAAAGAATTCGACTAAGATTATTTTTTACGCTGCCAATAATACATTTTTCTATGGAATTCGCTTTCGACTAGGGATGGTTAATATCGGAAATTGGGTGTACCTGCGATTCCAGTTACCGGTGACTGGGGAGGAACCGGTTATTTATCCAGCTCTTTTTGGAACCGGTTCCCTGGTGCCAGAAATATTCCACTAAGATTTCTATAACGACAGGATTCCTCGCCTCCAAAAAAAAAATTCATGGGGCACGGGGTTGTGGAACCGTATTTAATAAGTATTCACCTTTTTTTGGCAAAAAAGGAACCGGTTCCTCGGACAAATGATATCAATTTTTATTTGTCAAAAAAAGGAATCGGTTTCTGGCAGAAATAATATCGACGCTTCCAGTGACTTGACTTGGAGCCGGTTCCTTTTGACCGGGACAGGAATATTGACCATCTCTATTTATCATACATCGATATTGATGCTTAAGTGGCCCACCGGGTTTGAAAGATGGGGGAGTACATTCAATAAATGTTTGTGGGTACTTACATTATAAAGCGATGTTTTTGCTTCAAATTCGAACTCTGGTACATACAAAATAACACAAATTGATGTTTTCATGGAGGTTATCATCCTTCAGTCTATGGTAGACACCCAACTAACTAACCGTCATGCCGATTCTCTGCAGGGGTAGGCAGAAGACAGACCACCATATAACTCTGTCTTAGCACACACTCCTTGCTTCATTCACATTCATACGTACTCTTCTGTTATTCTGACTCTTCACATGACCCGATTTAAGTATTTGATATCACCCTGATTTCAATAATCTAAATATCTCCCAACTAAGCTGTGCTTAACTCGGCACTTTGTAATCCCAGCAAAAGTGTTGGCAAAGGCCCAAACTTACATATATTACTGAAAATACACTCATGTTTTTATCTTAAAATAAATACAAATTAAAAAAAAAAACGAAACCAGTTTTGAGAGTACTTAAAATTTCACACAGTTTTGACATTGCTCTTAACATGATGATTAGCACACTACACATGCTTCGTAGGGAAGGACCGTGCGAACTGGACTGACCTTGAAAATACTTTCACCAAATGGCCTGCTCGTAAACAAGTACATACGTACCTATGAAACAACTGACCGATCCTTGAAGGAACAATATATGGAGGGATAGCTAATTTGTTTTACCCAACCCATCCGAAATTGTAATAAATCACTGTTTCCGTGTTTTTACATCGTACAACATGAGAGAGAAAGAGACAACAAATTTCTTGGACGGCTTCTATATACTGTCGTAATGTTCTTAAGCTGGTTATTTTCGCTGGTTAACGGCAGGACTCCGCCCACATTTTATATTTTGCCACTAAACTTGACACAACTAAACGGTTTTTTAGGTTAGATAAAAATACTGTGAAAAAGTGGCTATACGAATACACAAAAACATTATGTCGATATGTGATATGAATGGATGTATAAATACCGTAGCCTTGGTCTTAGCCACGCCCATTTGCGCCGAGTCATGTTAAAATCATCAAAAACAAGTCCAAAACTGACTTCACTGGCTTTGGCTTGGGCTACCTCTTGTATACTCTAAGGACCGATCACTAAACCCCATAAGGATCAAGTAATAATAATATTTGGATAATTTGTATAGTGCCGTTTTTGTGAAAAATCACCTCAAGGGCGCTGTACAAGTACAGTGAAACTCTCTTATTATATCTATTTTCAAGGGACTTAGAGAAAAAAAACTTCTAATATGTGGGTAATTTGGACCATTTTTGCACTTCAGTCTTCGAAGGGCCGAAAATCAAAACTTCCTATGTGGATTTCATTGTACATTTAAAAAAATATATTAGTGACTAAAATAATCCTTCAAAAGCGGATTTCTCTTTGTTTTTCTTGAAATACAATCAAGGACTTCTATATATATTTTTTTTCAAAACAAAAGCTCAAATCAAGTCATACCACAAAATCTACTTCAAATGGGATGTAGATTTACCAGTTTCCTGCTTGTACTATGAGTTTCCAGACACAGAGTATAAATTAACACATTTGCCATATTTGATAAAAAAAAAACAAACATATTTCCAGGTATTTAACACACTAAAATTCCAAGATAATGTTGAAGATGTTGGATTAATTGTTTCATTTTCTGATACAAAAAGATTATTTTTGAAAGGTAAATAGATATCGGAAGGTTTTTCGTTATTATTTATTGATATATAAAGGCAACATATTTAATGACAAATTCATAACAAGTTTGAGATTTCATGATAATCTGTCACAGTAAATCTTACACCAGAAACATAAAATTATTTACATACTTCATACAATATTTGATTCTCAACATTATCCTGCAATTTTTGACAAACTTTAGTAGAATATCAAAAATTAAACGGAAGAAAATCTTTACAACATTTATTTTGTTTGAAAAGCTTCGTTTCCAAGAATAAATACAATCTTTTAATTTATTGATTAAGTTTTTATTATTGAATTTCTTTTTATCAGGCTTATCTAATATTTCTTTTAGTTTAAAATGTTTATCTGTAGATATTGCACTCCTTACATAAACTCAGTGTATTGCGAGTTTCAGGCTTACCAGTTACATAGCTACAAAAACTGATTAAGAAGTTATAAACCACCAAAAAATAAAGATAAAAATTGAAAGAATATTCAAGGAATTCTCGTTGTGAACAAAAATAAGTTTATTTTATCAGAACCACAAGTTCAGTATGGTGTTGCCAAAAGCATAGAGCAATAATAAGTATTTATTAAGACGTGTAATAAAATAAGAATGTTTGTTGAGTAGATTGGTATGAATGTATTCCTTAGCGATGTATGAAATGCACGTCGCCGTTCACAACTGTTGAATGAATTGTGTAAATGTCATAAATCTGAACCCATGACTTCTATATTATATTAATATCTATATTCACCAAGGTACATTCCAAAGCCAAAATGAATACAAGCACAGTTCATGGACGCCCCAATCTATATGCAGTACACAGAATACTTCAAAATGCATTGAAAACATTCACTGTAAATATTATCCTAGAGTAACGCGAATTACAAATATAAAAATTCTACAAGATATTCTTATTTAACTGAAAATTTGACAAATTTGGAATGTACCAAAGTATTATCATCTATGGTCAATTTACTATTTGTTGTAGTAACAAAGACAGTGGTTCATAATCTATTTGTATACATTTATATTAATTATTTATAAAATAAAACTGTGAAACTATAACACATAGGCATGAATTGAAATTAAAGTGTAAATACAATTCATTCATTAAGCAATAATATATATATGTATAATATGTTTAAATAACCACTATCATCTTCCAAAATTACAAATACATACAAAGGTAATAGCTATTTAAATGAATAAAGATATTTACAGAATACAATTTATATTAAACAGGATAATATATTGATAAGAGTCGCAATGAATGAACAATTTACATGCTTAGTTTTAAAATATGCACTTTGTACAAACATGTACTAAAGATCCGGTACTCTCAAATAATAGCTTTGCTAAAGTAAAAACAACTGGGTTACTTTAGGTAATGAAACGGGAAGATTTTCTAAAAGTTTGAGTACAAAGGATGAAATAATATGCATCAGGAAGTAATCAAATAATATAATAACTTGACATTCACTTATCCTACACTAAAACAATCCATTAAGATGCAATAATACCTCTATGTCAAACAGAAGTACTTTCAGGTTTATATTGCTTAGGTTGGCGACAGGTCATCTCCACAATGCAAGATCAACTTCCGTGTCCAGTTTACTAGCAGTAAAGTCATTAGTTCATTAACCCCGTGCGGGAGAAACAGAAACTTACCTACAAGCTGGATACAATATGTACTTATTGTTTTGGAATGCAATAAAAAATAGAGGTCTCGATAAATAATTTGCATTCTAATCGCCAAAAGTATCACAATCAAAACATAATATTGTTTTTAAAACTAAAAATAATAAGAAATGCTACAAAACTCAAAATATGGTGACAAATGAAAAAATAACATGTACATAAATGAAGCATTTTTGATCATTATCTTCGTGTATATAAATATTTTGCTTTATGAAATTCTTCAATGCAGCAACTTGAAAAGTGCGAATTGCCAATGCTTGATGGTGAGCCAGTCTTATGCTATTCTTCCCATTTTTACTTTCTCTTTGCTGAAAGAAAAAAAAGTTAAGTTAAATACATTATAATTACTATTATCGATACGCAGACGATTTGCGTAGCACCTGTAAGCAGTCAAGCCGTAGGCCCACTGTGCTTTCTCTCATAATTATTCCACCATATCCAAATTCCTTTAATGGAGTTCACCAGGGCTGTCAATGGATGTTGGGTGATGTATTTGAGCCTTCTTCCCATTGGCTCCGTAGATGAATCTCCTCATTTTCTCCACATTTCCTAGTTTCAGTTTGGGATTGTACATAGTAAATGTTAAACAACGTACCTGTACGTTTAGTCGGTGATATCACTTGCAACAGTTGCCTGCCGGCTTAGGGGCCTCTCCCTCGGCTAGGCGTCGGCCCTGTCCACTGCCTCCCACTCCGCTTGCTTGTTCATTCTTTGGTAATTTCTTGGCTACAAGTAAAGCAGAATATTTGTTATCACTTATATGTATTTTCAATTTGTAATGATCAAGATCTTGTGGAGAAATCACTAACCTCTCCCTCTTTAATATGAATCTATTAACACAGGAATATCGACATTTTAAATATAGAAATTAACAATTTTGGCTTTTGGTTTGTATACTTGTATTCTGAAGTAATCCAACAAATGGAGTTGGTCTTACATGTATTTTCCCTAATATAACAAAATTTAATTTATTTGGTCATGGTATATTTTTTCCCAAAAAAAGCACCTTTTGGCGTACCTAACTCACTTTCGTATAAAAGTGGACACTGTCTACTTGTACTTTCAGGCCTCCATATCATAACTACCAATCTTCAAAGAAGGGTGGTAAAGAAACTCTAGAATATAAAAGAAGTATCTTGCTTGATAATTTATTTCCACATCATAAAATGTATGTGTCTAACGATAAGACATAATAAACTGCACAATAAAAATGGTTTTCTAAGAAATATAAGTGATGTATTGTAAGTAAAAATACACTGTCCACTAACTCATCTCAGTATTAAAGGTTAAGATTAACTGTAGATAGAAATATTAACTCGAGGGTTCAATTTCAGCACTATGCGTTACAAGTCTTATAATTAATACAGAAGACACTTGGTAATAAAACCAAAAAATCGAGTAATTTTAACTTTTACTAAAACTTTAAACACTTTTTTCAGGATTATTATATATTTGTACAACCGTGTCATGGCTATGCAGGTGATAGCAATACAAAAAAAAAGAATAAAAAAGCACATGCCTAATACTATTCACACTTGATAGAGAAGTGCCTGCTAATTATGTGCGGTCCGGTCCATTGTACTAGTTAATTACAACAACAAAATATCTATAGAGAATAATATTTCGTTAAGCTTTAAAATTTTCTTAAGCCATATTTTTGTGTAGGCCACCGATTTAAGAAAAATAATCAACATTATATTTTCTCACTTATTTATAAATTTTAAATACGAAAGTACTAGCTTTGGAAAAAGAAAGCTGTCATCTTAGCCATGGATACTTTAGAGCTTGTTTCAATATTGTAAGAAGTAGAACTCATGAGAAATCCATCATAAGCCACTGCATGCGCTTCATATGTTGCAGGTTGATTAGTTTAACAATCATTAGTGTGACCAGCGACCGACCATTCGTAAATCAAACTCTTTTGTCGAGAAAATAAGATTAAAAAATAATGCCCATTCTTCGATTGAAAATATTCAACATTTTAGTATTATCCTGCTTCTTTGTTTTCTCACAAAATGTACGAAAAGAAGAATAATATAGTATTTATAAACATTCTTTTCCAAAAACTCACAACGTTCTTTTGTTGGGGTCAACTATAAGCAAAGGTGTACTTATGCTAGCGGAAGATTCAACGATAAAATATTTTTTTAGTATGATTTGGCAACTTACCGATAGCTAGAAATATTTCATTGACGTTCATGGCCGTCTTGGCGCTGGTTTCCATGAAGAGTAGTCCGTTTTCATCAGCATATGCCTGTGCCTCCTCGTACTCGACCATTCTCTTGTTGGCTTGATCTGTTTTGTTGCCGGCCAGAGCTATGACGATGGTCGGTGAAGCCTGCCTTTGGAGCTCCTTGACCCACGTTTTTGCACGGCCGAATGTGTCCTGAGAAATAATTTTAATTAGATAAATAAAAAGTTTAGATCTAAAACTAAAAATGAATTTACTTAGACCAAAGTAAAATCTTTTTATGCCTTAATAACGGAAAAATAATTCAAATTTCATTCAATAAGACATATTAAGTTTTAGATAAAACAATTCAATAATTTTACGAGTACTAATGGTAACTAGTGGAAACACTGAAGAGCATAATATTCTTTGAATATTTTTTTGGTTGATTTTAATAATTATTGATAATAAACATAATATGTTGCTCAACCCCTTTATCACCAGGGATAAAGAAATGAGCAACTCTGATTACATTAGTCTTATTACAAACACGTTTAAATAAACATAATATTTATAATAGACAAAGGATTCAGTAAAAGGACATTTTATTTGTCACTGATTGAGGATTTGGAGATGTTTAACTTATTTGAAGAACAATAATTACTGTCATTATATTGTTTCTTTCTAAGTAGTTAAAAAAATAAAATTATACCAATCTATGTTATGATACACAGAACGACAGTCGAACGTTAAAAATAATTATTTTGTACAAATAGGGAAAATCTAAAGTAGGTTTTCTGACTTGTATCTAACAGGTAGGATGCAGAACCCAGTCATTTCAAAATAAATTTATAACAAATATATAAATAACTAGATTTCTTGAAGAAAACAAAAAACTGTTCTTAAAACAAGATCTTCTTATTATTTTGTATTAAATCCATATCGGTAAAAAAAAAAAAAAAAATATTATTAGTGATACATTAAAAATATAATTGAGGTGAAAATTTAATTTCACACAGCTATACAAAAATCGAGCAACCAAATAAGATAAACATACATTTTTATAATCTATTTAAAAATAAGTTTAATATTAATTTTTAGCCAGTGAACTTACTTGATTAGTGATATCATATACTACAATAGCTGCCTGTGCCCCTCTATAGTACATGGGTGCTAAACTGTGATACCTGAAAACAAATAGAAGCCTTGTAAGTGAGGGAGAAAAAATGCGGAGACATTTTTCAAATGTCAGAGGAAACCACATTGTGTTATTTATAGAGTAATAACTTGTGAAACCTATTTCTTTGATCAATACTTATTAAAATATGTAATGTAAATTGTACTATACATGTATAATGTAAAATTAATTCCCCAGCATAGGAAATGTTAATAAGCATGCAGCCAGTTTTAAGAAAAAACAAACTATTCTAACCTAAAATAATTCTTATGACAGATTTTGTAAATTTGAACAATAATGCACTTGCGTGTTATGATTTCATTTTCGCATATTTAACAAGATTTATATTGGTAGATAAAGTTGGTAAGAAACTAAATATTTATTAAATAACATGCAAATGTTATACCATGAAACAGGACTAACATAATTATTTTATAATTTTTGTCACTAGCTAAAACCTGATTTTGTAGGCACATCGAGGTAAAATAATGCCATAAAAAAAATTCATGAATTCAAGAAAATGGGTCTAGAACATCATGCACCATAATAGAAAAAAAGCTTTTCTGTATTCATAAAATGTTAGGTTTAGTCTTTATAATACATTAATGGTTCGACAACTCTCAACATGCGAAACCCTCTTATCAATAACAGATTCTTTTCAAGCATTCCATTAGCAATAGTCAGAAAATGCTTACTTATACAATATTGACAAAGCGCTAGGTGAATATTCTACTAAATATTAAAGTAACACAAACAATCTGCAAATGACTGCCTCAACACAGGCTTGCCTAGTGAGGCAGATTATGAGAAGCCTAAAGTAATAAATAATTTATGTATTTAAAGTGAATGTATGCATAATAGTCTATACATGTTTAAATTACTGTGTGTATTATATATATATCATTACCGGAAAGGTAAAAGAGCTGAAGCGCCATTTTGGGGAGTTCACATCAGAGCACTTTAAAGTTTTATGTTTGTTTTACAATAAAATTCATAAGTCTTCAGCACTTGGTTGGATTTTGTAAAAAAAAGTTAACTCGGGTAACTCAATGCTCTCACTGAAAAAAGGTCCCAAACTTGTGTCGCTTGAGTCGAGCCTTCTCCCAAATGGTAAATATATTTTAGATGACTGAAGAGCAACAAAAGTCTTCAGAATCAAACCAAAGTCAAAGCATTCGATGCAGAATTTTTTTTATCAAAATTGCATATTTAACTCTTTTTTGACCAAAGTGTCGCATAAGCCCTTTTGCCTTTCCAGCGACAATATACAGTTTCTAAAATCGATCTTTTGTTCAAATATATTAATCATTGTACCTACACCTTTATGCAACCTTACATGTTTTAATTTTATTTTTTAGTTATTATTGTAAACTATATTTCAATAAAGATTATTATTATTATAGATTACATTCCAAAAATAATTGAAGAAAATATTTAAAGAATGCTGTTGTGTTACTGTTGAGAGGTATTAAGGTGAAAGACAGTAATGGTAGCCAACTGGTACACTCACAATAAACACATGGATATATAAATAACCACAGCAAAATAATCTTTGCGAGTGTTGTTATCATAATATGATTGCATTTAATCTTGTCTTGATTTCTTCAAACCATTTTAGATTTGAATCAATTCCAATATACATCAGTCATAGTAATATAATATATCATTAGTATTATTATATAGGATATGTATTGGAGTAAGATTCTAAGAGGTAAACATAGCCGATAAAAACCTATTAGTTGTAGTATTAGTACTTAAATGTCAGACAAAAAGGTAATAAGAAATTTTTTAGGTGGAATTCCTGTGAACAATAACAATGAATTTGACCAAATCAAGTAATTCTTACCTTTCTTGTCCGGCTGTATCCCAAATTTCAAATTTAACATTAGTATCATCCAGGCAGACAGTCTGTGTGAGGAAGGCGGCACCTATAGTGCTCTCCTGGTACTCGTGGAACTGTCCCTTCACAAACCTCAGCACTAGTGAAGACTTGCCTACAGCCGATTCCCCCAGGAGAACCAATTTAAACTGACATATCTTGCCTTGGGGAGCACCATTGGGCCTCTGAGCACTTCCTCCTCTGTTAGCCATTTCTGAGAAAGGACAAGGAAAAGCTTATTGCAAACATTCAGTATATACAACCTTTTGAATTGAGCAATTTTTATACAAATATGCAGGTTCAAATAGGTCAAAAGATGATTTGTCATTTAACAAGTAGTTACATATTTGAAGGGATCAGCACATTTTGGAGTCGTTTATTCAACATTAATTGGATACAATGCGATTAGGGCGTTAATTTGACTACAAAAATACCACAATGAGATATCTCTTTAAATAATTAGATAACAATAAATTGAGATAAATGAATATCATGTACTGGACTTTCAATATAAATAAAGTTCGATCAGCTGGCATATTTGACAGATTTCTAGTTCGTCCATTGATAGTGCTGAAAGCCCGACATGAATTAGCGTAGTGTAATGTAAAATAAATAAGTCGCGGGATTAATCAACCCATTGTGACGCATTTATACTATTACTAGCAATAATAAAATGAAGGTTTAACCTACCTTTAAATTGTTAAGCTGACCGCTTGTTTCAGCTTTAAATTGGGTGATATATCTCCAAATGATATTATTTCGGTCAACAATATCATCAATAATAAAATATGAACTATTCACGAATGACAGGGACCAGAAAGATCACAGCAAATATGGGAGAAACACCAAAGAATGAACATGGAAGAGTTCGAGTAGCTAGAGTCCCGGCGACAGTACTCAACTCACAGGCGTCAGTCAAATGTGTCTAGTCTCACGGAAGCCACATCACAGTCACAGCGGAATAAGTAAGAAGGAAGAGAGAACAACAGAAGATAATAAACTGGGACCGTATTTGATGTTACGGGAGCGATATTTTGGCAAATATCGTTTAAATTAAATTAATTTGTACCTCGACTCGATTGCATAAGCTTTGATTGAGTAACTACTTAGGAGTATTGTCTAAAACAAAATTGAAACGCAAAATAGGTACCGTGACAACAAATGCATATAAATATTTAAAAGATTAAGATACAATTCTATTAAGATATGCTTAATTATATATATTTTTTTTTAGAAATGCACAAAATCTTTTTAATTTTCTTTTTAATCATCGTTATATTGTGTCTAAACATATTTTTCATGTGAAACATTTAGCCCCGATATTTTTGCATTCGTTATTACGAGGGCCTACATTAGCTGCTATTTTATTAAACATTTTAAAGAATATGGAAATATTACAGTTACCCCCTGAAATTGTTATTATTTAAATCAAATATTATCAAATCACCCATCTTAATTTAAAGTAGGCAGTCCTTGGAAATATTTAAATCAAGAATTGAAACGAGTAATTAAAAAAAAAACACTGGTAACTATAATCGAATGTATTCAAATAAGTCAGCTGTGGGAATTCAAACATATTGTATTGTAAAATTTTTAAACAGAGTCAGGAAATATTATGTTTCCATCTTCGTGTGTCAGCTGTGATTAGAGGTGCATAAATGAGGAGATAATATTCTTTTTCCAATTCACAATGGAGGAGTTGCTTACATTTGACGAAATAACATTTTTATTGAAAGCAAAATTCAATCAACACTTAATTTACCTAAATAGTGGGTTTCTAACACTTTTATATATTTACCTCAATTAAAATTTATTTTCATTTCATCAATTCATATTGAAAGCCATTATGTATTTATTTCAGAAATCAAAAAAGTCAAAGTGAAAGATCTGGTTTCAAAAGAATTTCTAGAAAAAATAAGTTCATGTTCTGAAGTTGACATATTGTGCATCATAATAAATAAAATAAAATATTATTGTGAATGTTTAAAGTTATCCCAGGAGAAAATATCTACGATCATTGCAATATTTATTGTAACGCACGTTTACTATCTAATGAAATCGTGGAACTCTGTAGAGAATGTTTATGCGAGGTTTGAGAAACTACTTTTCAATCAATGTTTGATGGTATGTTCAAAAGCATTTATTAATAGTAAAAATAACATCCTTATTCAAGTCTACGAAGCCAGACCATATTGTATTGAAATAGAATATCACACAACAGCTTATCGTAGTCTCAATGTCAATAAGCAGGCGGTTAACTTAATGATAAAGGGCACAAACATCCTTGCCCAACCTACTTTAGTATGACAGTAAGTTGTCCATGAGGTTGCACAAATCTCATTAGATTAAATGGATGTGTACAATTTTTTTTTTAAATTTGTATTTATGGTTTATAAATTTGCAGGGTGATTTATCAATGGAACCATGGGATCCAATGGATTGCTATAAAATATCAATATTTTTCCGAAAACTGTATTTTTATAACTTACCTTTAATTGATATGTTTATCAATACAACTTACCAAATAAACATAAAGTTGAATCAGTTGAAAGTTGAATAATAAAAGGGGGGTTTTAAACGTTTATTTTAAAAAGAAACCAAAACTCGTATAAAAAGTGAAAATTATTCCTAGGTAACCATCGACATAATAAAACAATAAGATATGCTCTTCATGGTTATTAAATTATTGGTAGAGATAAATTAATTGAACAACGCCCTTGAGGTGATTTTTCCACAAAAACGGCGCTATAAAAGTTATCCATTTATTATTATTATTAATTGAATTAATTTAAAGCATAATATTTTACAAGCATTCTCTTAATTTAATACCGATTAAATGCATTACTGGTTTGTACATTGGACTGTCACAGTCTAAAAAAATAGTAATTTGTTTATGATTTTTTTTAACCTTCCGAACATTTGATTAAATAGGATTGCTATGAAGACTATAATCTTTATTTGATGGAGACGTATTCTGTTGCAGAATCAATATTCTGTTGATGTTTTGAAGGTCTTTTATTTTAAATATAAGGTTTCTAAAATAAATAAAAATAATTAAATATATGAGATTCAGTTGTAGTAAATTCATAAGAAATACATATTTCTAAAATTTATTAAGTAGGTACACACTTGAAATATTTCCTTATTTTTGAAGATAGCATAAGTGGATAAACAAAAATCTTTAACAAACCTCCTTTCTTTTTTTATGAGGTAAAGCCACTTTTTCATTCCTGTGAAAATTTGCTTTGTTTCGCAGCAAATATCCGAGCCCTTTCTTGACGAATCATTCAGCTCATACTCCAACCAAAGAAGAGTGTCTTGTTTTAATCTGGAATAGTAACATAAACAAATTAGGGCTATTTTTTATGTACATTAGAAACTTTGATGATGTTTAAAAAATACATATCTTACTTGATTTGATTTTCTTTATCGCTGTTCGTATTTTGAAGAAATTCGAGCTGTGCAGATAAAGCCACACATTTTTCTTTCCACTCGTTTAGTTGAATATTCATTGATAGTAGTTGATTTTTTGCTAGGGATAGTTCACTTTCAAAACGGCTATTCTGTGAAGAGTGGGAAAAAAAGATTAACAAATTATCTAAGGAGCTGGCCAATAGCAATGATATAAATTTGTGACCCCATAAAGAAGATAAAATTGAGTGAATGCTAAATTTATAATAGATTAACTTTTTTAACTACTTCAAAGTTTAATTCGTAGAACTCCATATTTTTTTTGTCATTTGAAAGTTTTTTTTATTTTTTATAATAATTTTTTATTACCTTTTCTTTGTACGTTTTATTTTCCGTAGATAAATCTTGAATTATTTTCTTTTTTCCCATGAGGTGTTTTTTTTAAGTTTTTGTGTTTTGGTTTGATTAAATTTTATTATACCTGGAAAAGATATTTTTTTCTAAAATAATTTAAACTTTTGATTGGTAAAATAGATTACAACTACATAACATATAATATTTTACACACAGTTTACAAACTCTGCTAAAAATCAACTTTCAAAATACGGCGCATGGAAACAGCAGATTTACAAGTTCAGCTTTATAAAAGAGTATACATGGTTGTCTATGCGCTAAGTAGCTACATGACATATTTTTGGAATCTATCAATTATTATTACATTTTTTTTTTGGTTTTTCTAAAGATATGCAAAATTTGTTTCATTGTTTTTAAGAAGTAAACTTTTTTGGATTGTGTTTAAGTTTTGTGAAGGGTTTGAGACAAAATCAAACTTTAAGTAGTGTTAATTTATTGTTGAAATTCAAAACAGTCAGTGATGTAAGTATAATAAAAAATATTTTCTTTGTCAAATCGAAAAAATATCA
Organism: Drusus annulatus; assembly: GCA_022651775.1. NCBI lineage: Eukaryota > Metazoa > Arthropoda > Insecta > Trichoptera > Limnephilidae > Drusus > Drusus annulatus. The sequence continues at coordinate 284,435 of JAGWCC010000581.1, forward strand.
GGGTCAAATAATTTGCGCCCTTGAAGTGATGTTGATTACTAAAGGTGACTAAAGGTCTATAAAAATGTCTGATAAGATTATGCAGAATTTCAATGACTTACTAAAAATATATATTTGTACCTTACTAGAGACCTACCTTTTTGGTGTTTTAATTTTGATCTCAGATGCCGAATGTTGTTTTTAAGATGTATTTTATTTTTTTCAAATGACTCATATGCTTCTGGTTGCAAATTTTGCGGAGAAAACCGTGGCTCTTGGCATTCCTAAATTGATAAAACCCAAAAATGAGGCAAGTTTCATTTTGAAAAAATCTATGGGCCTAAATAGTATTAAATCATAAAATATAATGAATTCAAATGGTCTTGCATGCATAACTAAAGACTACCACTTGTATATTGATTTGTATGTTTAATTTTTTTCTTACCAATACACGTTGAAGATTATACAACTGGGATGTAATGTATCTCACTTCATTGTGTCCATCCTAAAAATATTAATATAATTATATTCCAGAAATATTTTTGATATTTTTTTGTTAAATATGACTAATATAGGTACAGCTCGACATTCTATTTCTGCAGGTAACTAAAAGAGGAACGAACAAGTAAACAACCCCTTTTTAAATCCATTGTTTTTTGTATCCATAAAATCTATACCATTGACTACAAAATGTGTGTCAATCTGTACTATATGTTAAATTAAACCATTTTTGTAGGTAGGAACTTGGTAGTATGTAAATATATCAAAAAATACAATAATGCTGCCAAACATTAAAAAATCAAAAATAAATAATATGAGTAATAAAACAATAAAAAGTGAATAGGTACTTACCCAATTGATAGTTGATTTAGCGAATTCTTTTAATTCACTCTTCATTGTGTCAAATTCAACGAAAATTTCCTAAAATAAAAATAAACAGAAGATGGATTTATTATGTCATAAGGATAAATAAATATTATGAATATAATTACATTAAAATGTGTTTATATATGAAAATAAATTGTCAAAAAACTAACTTGACAACTTGCCAGAGATTCATCACGCTCTTTCAATGCTGATTCGAGAATTGTTTTATCCAATTTTATGCTGAATCTTTCTACATTGTAATCAAGGTAGCTTTGTCGAAGAACATTTATTGTTTTTTCTTGTTCAATCATCTGTAAAATAATAAGAAAATAGATGATTACGCTCCCACAACACTTCAATAACTAATTTTCGGTTTTAAAATATTTTACCTCTTGATAGCAGTTTTTATATAGGCCCTCCAAGACAACGAAATCAAATTTCATGAGTTGTATTTTATGTTCGCATTTTGCAATCTAAAAATAAAAAGAATAAATATATATGTTTTAATGTTAAGAAAGGGCTTGAGTGTACTTGTACTTATATTATGTAAATTAAGCGCAAAGTATTTTATTTTACACCTGCTTATTAATCCTCCTCTCAAAATTTTCAAAAAGTTTAATAATGAAAACCTAAAACACTAACCTCAACAGATTTCGCATCTCTGTCCGCTTGCAAATCAGTAGCGTAACCAAGCAAGTCCAGAATTTCACTCCTGTCTAAACTCAGACTATCTTCTTTACCATTTTTTAACTAAAATTAACGATACAGTAGTTAAATAAATAATTTTAGTAATAACTAATATTATTTAAAAAGAGTAAAATAACAAAACTCCTCAAGTAAAAGATATAGGTTAATGTATTTTATAACAAAGCAAATGCATCAAATAAGTTATTTTAAAACAGACATAGGCAAACTTTATTTCTTACCATGTTTTTGATAGTTTGTTTATGAAGCTTTTGAAAAACATACATTATTTGAAATAATAAGTCTTCAGCACAAAAAATCTAAATAGCAAAGAATAGATACAACTTATACACAGTAAAACATGAGATAAACATACAATACTTCAGTTCTGTTTGGGTTAAAAATAATGGACGAACAAAGATATTTATAGAGTTTGTGAGTTTCTATGAAGTCTAACTGTATACAGTACAAAAATAGATTGGTACAGAATACAGACTGTCATCTAAGCAGTAAACTGCTGTCTGGAATCTAATATAATTTTCGTATATTATTCTGTTAATATAATATTCTTATTTTATTTTAACAGATTTGAAATTGTGAAGGTAAGATAATTTTGCACTGGTGGAAAACACATAAGTAGATTTGAAATAACTAGATCATTTGAAAAATAAATGTTTTAACTCTCTTTATTTGGTTTTTAGTAAATATACACTATAAAATACAAATTACATAGTATAAAATAAATAAAATGTCACATAAGATAACATAATATTAATTTATAACCTAAAACAGCTGGCATTAACAAAATTGTGGGTACCTACTATTGAAAATAATGTTTTTTTTTATTTTCATTCTGCATTGTGACTGTTGGATAGTTTTAATGCAATGAAGCGTTTAGATCACTATTCTTGAAATGTTATGAATAACAAACTGCATAGGTTATTCAAATTACATACAAGCATGTGCTGCACATTTTCCACTAGCATCTGCATACACATTTCTTGGATTGCTTAAAAGTAAAGCAAAAGTTTAAGTTTACTCCATTCAGTCAAAATTTTAGTAAATTAAATTGCAAATGGGTTTAAAGGCTAAAAAAAAATAGTTGCTTAAAACATTATTTATACTCTTTTCCATGAAAATTCACTACTCATTTTGCTATAATCATTGCAGAGTTTTATCATTTCTGGCAAAATATATTAGGAATAATAAAACATCACAACTTGACACAGGAATTTCCTAGTGAAACAGACACGGAGCAATCCCTTAAATGTTGTATTTACCAAGATAAATAATAATACATTATTATTTAATATTTGCTTTCCAATTTGGCTGAATAAATCTTCTATGAATATATAAATTGAAATTACCTTGGGTGCGTTTGATGCATTCTTTAATTGTTTCCTCATTTCTTTAATAATATCATCTTTGAACTGTGTTTGACATAGAGCATTCTGGCACTTTTCTGTTAAAAGAACAATCATTTTCCTCATGCTATTGAGTTCTTTTTGTTTATCGTGAAGTTTTTTTTCTAATGTGCATCTCATATCTTGAAATTCCTAAAGTTACATAAAATTACCAACATTTTTTTTTATTTCGTAAAGCTATTAAGGCAGCTGAAAAAAATAATTCTAGAGAAAATATGTGCAGTGTCTACCTGAGAAAATTTTGAGGCGACGACAGTATCGCCAGCACAGTTAGCTTCGCTGAAAAAAAAATGATAGATAATCACTTTTGTTTAACCCACTTTAACGACCATCTTATAAATACATGGCCTGTTCAAAAGAAAAAGTGTATTTTGAATTTTCGCGGGCTGTGTACATTCGATTATTGTTTTTTTTTTGTTATGTTGGTACACGTATGTTTATCATATGTTAGCATTATCAGCCATTTTGGATTAGTAGTTTGTTTTTGACAACTGGAAAGGTTAGTCACGTTTTTGTGTGTTCTTCGATTTTTTACTTTTGAAAAAAATGGATCAAAGAATAAAATCCATGATTTGTTTTTCCACAACTCCAGGACGCTCATCGTCATTAACATCTTCCCGGCCTTCTGTAAAGCGCTTGTACCACTTATAAACACTTTTTTGAGACAAAGTAGACTCGCCGAAGGTCACAGTCAACATTTTAAGTGCGTTGGAGCACTTTATTTCATTTTTAACGCAAAATTTAATACATTTTCTTTGATCCATTTTTTTCAAAAGTAAAATGTCGAAGAACACACAAAAACGTGACTAACCTTTCCAGTTGTCAAAACAAACCACTAATCCAAAATGGTTGATAATGTTAACATATGATAACCATATATGTACAAAAATAACAACAAAAAAAACGATAATCGAATGTACACAGCCTGCGAAAATTTAAAATTCACCTTTTCTTTTGAACAGGCCTCGTATACTTGGACTATAATTTTAACCGATTGTTGATGGGATTTTTCGGCATAAATAATATCAAATGGTTAAATTGTAAATTAAAAGAGAGATGGGTAGTGGTTAAAAAACTTGACTCTGGAATAAATGTTTATATTTCTATTAAAGCTTAAAATAATATTGAAAATTGACAAAATGAAAGAAAAGAAACTTACGTAGATTTGTTTACACATTTAGTTTCCATTGTTTGAGAACAGAAAGAGATACACTGTTGAGAAAATATTACATAAATAAAATATATTTTGGAAAACAACCAAATAATGATTATTATTTTCGAGAAAAAAAAGCTTTATTTGTGACCAACCTTTGGTTTATTGTTAATAATGTTTGTAACCATTTGAACTTTCTTAGTTGCTTCATTTTCAAGAAATTCTACAGCTTTAACTAGAAGTATGTTTTGATTGAGAAGATCCTCAATCCACTTCCTAAGAATAATATCTATCAGCTGCTAAAACAGGCAAAGAAAAACATAATGCAATAATTTTTTTTTTTTTAAATGTCTTCCTAGTTACTAAGAATGCACAGAATTTGTGTGCCTCAGTACATATTAAGGTGTACACACACAGAACGTCAAAAAATGCTTGGAAAGACAGTATCCGTTGGAGCTGTGTACACCTAATGACTGTTTCCATACAAGCTTCTACACTTGTTTTCCAATGGACCCAAACAGTCATTATCTTTATTGACATAGGCTGCTTTAAGTGCGACAAAGCAGGCAGACTGTGTACTCATGATACTTTGTAGTTTTCTAATGGAAATGTTTCTTAAATATCTTAGCTACTAGATTATTGAAAGTTGGATTAATGTTGCATTTTGAATACAATAATAACTACTGAAGATAGCTGTGTCAGATGGGACCTTGGAAAAAATCGAAGATAGGACGTTTGAACCACTAAAGTCTTTGTTTTCTATTTTCTCCGCATCTGGGAACTCGTATGCCGCTGTCCGTTGTGTTATCCCTTGGAGCTATCAATGTAAAATGGACAGCACGGGGAGCGGGAGACTTCATATTTATGTCGAACTGTGTAACCAGCATCCTTATTCCCTGCACCCTGGGCCATGTTGCATGGCCAAGCCTCCATAATGGACAGCCCGGAGACCAATCAGTACACAGATGCAAAATGAAGAGAGAAAAGATATGAATTCACTTTCAGCTAATATTGAGAGAGTTCAGCCGTAGATATCATCAAATAAATAATATAGATAACTCGGTCAGAATCCTTAGCCTAAATAGATATAAGGATATAATATAAGTTTAGATTCAAGAAAGATCTAAAAAATTATCCCAACTATGTCGGGCTTGGGACCCCCTTGTTAACTTTTTTTTTTTTCTGAAAATAATAAAAATGTTGGTAAAAGGTACTTTGGGTGAGACGAAAGAGCTTGAGGAGGAAAATTTCATAAATTTTCCTGTCATTTACCATAAAAATCATAGCGGATAGTACAACACGCCAAACAATAATACAAAATGTAAGGGACTTGCACCCGCGGCCCACGATGTAATTATGGGTGCAACAACTCTCAAAAGACACCCTCGCTTTAACAATATCACAAGCATCACCTCCTTTGTGACTTTTCGTTTCGCCCAATTGCTGCTTTCCACCTCCTAATGGACTAGTTATTAATGTTTTACGGTATTTCCCAAGTCATTGTAATTTATATTATACATCAAAGTTTGCACCGACCGACAGATTGGGGCAGTGAGGTGTTTAATACAGTTTAGTTGGGCCAATAGATCGGCACTCTGAGGAAAAGAACTTTAATTCAATTTGTGAAGATTCAGAACCAACAAAAGCTTATTATGTACCATAGCCACAGTAAATTCACTTGCAGATCCTTACTCTAGTTCAGTTACCAAATAAATTTACCTTAAAATTTTTGGGTTTGGTACATTCTACTGTGGACAATTTTTCTTGATAAATCTGATTAACATCATTCAAAATATTCAAAGACTGAGATTTTATTTGTGGACATTTTAGAGCACAGCTTTGATTAGTATTTGACAAAATCATATTAGTTGGTTTTAATTATGACTCTTGTATTATTGCGACAGCACGTTGTACATTGATAAAGCAAAAAAAATCTAATCTGTTTAGTAATCCTTTGTAATGGAATAACAGATAAAAACCAACTACTTAATTGAAAATTGAATTTGACATTCGTAAACATGAAGTAAATCAAAGATATTTAAAGATTCTGTAACAAATACATGGTTTTTTTCAAATATAGAATTACTTGAATACGTGTAGGTACTATTAAAATAATGCAAAACTGTGCGCCAAAAGTGCTAAAGTGTTACTGTGTTGATGTGCTATGTGTCAGATGTATTGAATGTGCTATGTGTTGCTCGCCGCTCTCGTAGCTTGTGAAGCGTACGCTTCATATGAACTGCTCTGAGTGAACATTTCGGAGACTCTCGTGAACTGTGTGTGAGAGCTTCACGAAACGACGAGTGATTTCCCATCACTAATTTAAAATATTGGGATACAACTAAATATTAATTTTACATTATTTATTGGAACCGATGCGGATCACAAGGCAATTGCAAGGGAAGTTTTGAAATTTATTAAAATATTAGAAATTACATTTTTATTTAAATATAAAAAAAATTACAAGCATACGAGTATGTTCCTACCAACAATTTGATTATACCAGTAGATACAAACTTTAAGAATACCTATGTTAACACTCTAAAGCATAGGTTCTCAATGCGGCGATAACGCCCCCTTATGGGCGTTTGAGACTTTCAGGGGGGCAGTAGGAAGACCCAGAGAAAATTAGGGGGCATTGGAAAAAATAGCCGGTCACTGGAACGGTCGATATCCTTTGTTCGTTCTTGCCGTGTTTTTATTGGCGAGGAACCAGTTCCAGTTCTTTTTGTTTTCAAATCTCTACCGACTAGTACTTTTTTTGGCAAGGAACTTTTGTCGATTTGCTAGTATTTTTCGACAAAACACCAGGAACCGATTCCAAAAAGAACTGGATAAATAACCGGTTCCTCGGTGGTCACCGGTAACTGGAACCGCGAATGCGACAGATGGAAAGAAAAAAATATACTCTCAAAGTGGGCGGTGGGCAAAAGAAGGTTGAGAATGCTCTAAAGGATGTATACCTACACATGTTATGTTTTTTTGTACAATTATGTCCAGATGTTGGAATGATTAAATTATTTTATCTTATTTTAAAAAAAGGACTCCAAATTACTATACCTAGACATAGGTAAGTTTTAAAAAGATTCTGGATACTTACATTGTTTTATGTTTTTTCCTAAATTACATCATACCGACGACTTACTGCACAAATGTTTTTAAGTGTAATTTTATGTAAAAACAATTTTTGAATTAGCAATGCATCTTTCAAGATGATTTAAGTAGTAAGTAAATGTTTTCTCTGAAATTTATGTTATTTAATTAATTTAATACATTATCATCGGTAGCAATATTAATTCTGTTGTTTTAATCCTTATGTTAAATGCAAAGTAAATATTAAAGTTGCATTTCTCATTGTACTTAATACATGTGTGCACTATGCCATCGATTTATAAATATTTTGTTTGAAGATGTCATACTCCGGCCACCAAGAGCTTTCGGACAGTGATTCAGGAACAAGTCTCTTTATTACTAGAAGTATTGAAAGATGAAATATTTATGTACATTGACATTTTTAGTTTCTGATTGCACACCAGTTTATAGTGAAATCATACACAAATGTAAGTATAGTAAATGAACTAGATTTAACTTCAGTGAAAAATTTGAATGTAATCAACGTTCTAGGAGATCTAATCACCAGTGACATGATATGATGTGTAATCAAATTTAATGACAATTACGGCAATCGGGGTGACACTTGTTACCATCCACACCACAACGACACCCTCCCGAAGTGTCCCCGGGGCCCCAGGCGCCCCACCTATAGCCCCGCGTTACCCAACATAACTCCACCTTGCACCAGAAGCATGTTATAAAGTCACATCCATCATCTTTCAGCAAAGTTTCTTTGCAGCTTGGGCACAGCATTGCTTCATTGTTCTCCAGCATTTTCTCGAGAAGACCTTCTGAATGTTCACTTGTATTTTTTAGTGTTTGTATGTAATCCGTACAGTTAATAGCTTCTGGATTATGCAGACCCTGAAAGTAAGTCAATGTTAAACATAAATCATCAAAAATAATTTTGTAAAAATTTCGGTAACCTCAATTGGCAGTAACAAATGACCAGCTTGTGGCTGAGTGATTCAAAGGTGGGAGATCCAAGATTTTTCTTTTTGACAGGTAGTTGTAAAGGCAATTAGAAAAAGTTGACAGTTTTTAACGCTGCAGCAAGGCTCATCACTGGGGTATCTAAATATTTGCACACTTTAGAACACCTTTGGAATCCTCACAAGCTCAAGTGCTCTGCAAAAACACAGTACAAGTTGTGCTGGATGATGTTTTGATTGATTAACGAAATGGCCTCACTTTACATCTCCAAACTATGCGTTCCCGAAAAGACTGGTCTAAAGCAGACAACTCTTAGATCAGCAACATCATCGGCTACCGGGAGGCTTCTAGAACTTAAGCACTATCCAAATAATTATTAAGCCGTTTTTGAGAAACCCACTATTTTCCTGGCAGAATATGCATTTCAGAATATGTCCCCCCCCATGAATTAAAAAATTTCAAAAGAAACATTCCTGTTTTTATTGTATGATTTAGGCACATATTTTGGAATTGTTAGTGCATATGTTGGCATTGATAGTGCATATTTCGCCAATTTAATATTATATAATAGTCTGATAATAATAATAATTATTAAAACTTAAGTAGATAGGGTTCAAAAGCTAACAAAAAATGTTCAGATTAAAAATTTGTGAAATATTCTGGCCAATACAAAAGGACCCTATAAATTTAATATACAGTATTATTTATTAAACATAAGGAAATGGTTACAGACCTTACACAAAAAACAATTTCTCTGCGTGCAATCTGGGCAAGTGAAGAATTTTTTTGAATGATCCTCATCATAATACAACCAGACCTTACATTCTGGATTTCTACATTGGATTGCATCTTGATAATTTTTTGGCTCATGACTCATAGGAATCATAGGTTTGTCATGTTCTTTATATTTATTCTTTGAAAGTTTATTATCTTTAGCACCAGCTTTACTTTTATCAGGTTCTTCAGTTTCCCCATTAAAACTGGGTTTGTTGTTTTTAGAAACTTCATTTTGATTTGTAGAAACATGTTCACTGCTTGTTGATTCTTCATTTCTACTTGTAGAATCAGATTCATCGTTGGTCGATTGCTCATTTTTAATAGAAGGAATCTCTTCAGTTTTTTTATCTTTATCCAAAGTTGATTCAATTATGTGTGAGTAATAATCGTCAGTATTATTAATTTCTTTGATTGTCGCCATCATTACATATTTATGACAAGATTTGGATTTAGTTTCAAAATATAGACATATGAACATACCACTAAGAGATTGTTCCAAAAGTTTTTGAATGCATTTTTTGCAAAATGTGTGATTACATTCTGTTAAGAAGACTCCAACTCTAATATCTAAATTGGTCCGACAGGCCCCACATTCCAATACTTTGTCAGCCATCCCCATATTATTATTACTCCTAAATTTTTTAAGAGAAGGAATCTCTTCAGTTTTTCTATCTTTATCCGAAGTTGATCCGGTTATGTGTGAGTAATAATCGTCAATATTATTAATTTCTTTGATTGTCGCCATCGTTACATATTTTTGACAATGTTTGGATTCAGTTTCAAAAGATAGGCATTTGAAAAAGTTGGCACATTTGAAGACTTTTTGAATGCATTTTTTGCAAAATGTGTGATTACATTTTGTTAAGAAGACTCCAACTGTAATATCTGAAGCGGCCCAACAATTCCCGCATTTGAATACTTCGTCGGCCATCTCCATATTATTATTACTCATAATATTTTGGCTACCCTAATTCATAGTTTTCAAGAACGATCCTAATCCAAGGGCGGCTGCTGCATTTTGGGGCTCATATACGGTAGATGCAAATCAATTTCTAAAAACAGAATATTAAAATAAATAAAACATTTGGATATCACATTAAAATAAAATAGTTCAATCATTTTTCTGCACATGGGTATGATATAAGCGATTCAATGTTCATATATACTTCTATTTGCTAAAAAATGGTGAATCCATAATAAATATTCTTGGAATCATTTTTTTTTTTATAGTAATATAAATATTATTAGTTGTTACCTGTGAAAAATTAACGGATGTAACTTGACTTACCGAGAAAATATGTACCTTTTTCAAATATAGAATAATGTTTGTTAAATATATTATAGGTAGGGGTTTGCAAGATTACTTTTAAATTTCGATAATTTCAACAAACATAAGTTTTAAATTATAAAACTTTGCACTCGTACGAAAGTATGTACTCACAATATAAATTATTTATAGTCGATTAGATGTAAATATTTATTAACTTTCAAAAGAATTCGGAATACACAGATCTATCCAAAATCGTTATCTTAAATCTGAGTATCTACCGAAATCGAATGTGCAAAACTAATTGACAGCAAATTTGTTTATTGTCGCATGTTACTTTATTATTTTCAAGATATCGTATTCAAAATATTTTTGACAAATTTACGTCAAAAAATAACACAAGATTCAATAGGTTACTACAGCGTAAGCGTCTTCAATTTTAAATGTCCGATTTAGATTATGATGGGAGGCTGAAGGGAGTGGGGAGAGGAAAGAGATGGGGAAGAGGAAAGCTGGGAAGTACCTGACTATTCAGATCGTCACTAAACACGGCTAAAGCCAGTTCAAGCAAAGTTTCGTTTCTAAATGGTGGTCATACTGAGAGTATCTAACACTCTGAAATGAGGTGCAATTATGTGTGAAATAGCCAATATTAATAAAATAAAGATTTATTATCCCTCCCCTCCTCAGTTGAATGTCGACTGATTTTTTTTTGCCAAAAATATGAATTGTCCAGGAAAGGCGATTTTATGTCAATTTATCGGCGTAAAAAAGGTAAAAGCATTAATTTTACAATCGCATTAGGCCATTAGATAGGCCACAATTTGAACTAGTGATATTTGTATTTAAAGCACCTATGAAAATATGGTACATTTTAAAGTACTTTCTAATATGCTAATTAAAATGACCACATCTGACATAGGCACTTCTAACATTAATTCTAAAAAATAGTCGAATTGATTTTTACTAATATTTCAACATGGATATATGCATGGAAAAAAGGTTATCTTTTCCCTGAAAGGTTCCATAAAAAGGGTGAACTTTGAAAAATAAGTAAATAATTCGGATATTAAAATATTTGTAGTGGAAAATCGAAATAATGGTCACGGTACGCCACTGGTGTACAATTGAGGCTTGTAGAAACAAACACGGCAAAGTCCACCGATAATGGAAAATGAGTTAAATATGAGGTTCGAAAGAGTAAAAAAAATGCTTCATGATGCAATGTTGCTTTCTTAACAAACACGGCTCTAAACCATTTATTTTTACGGATTAAAATTGAGTTCCATAACAAACTCGGCAAAGTCCACTTCTTTCCAAATCAAAGACGGCAGTTTTCAAACGGACCAATAGGAGCGTTGTAAATAGCTGTTTTCAAGATGGCGGTTTGTTGTTGTAAAAAATTGTTTTTGTAAAAGTTGAGATATTGACAATTTCGCAAATTACCGAAAATGTCCGCTGACGTGCATGTTGAACTTTTGTTTCTTGTTATTTTTATGGACATAATTTTTTTTAGTTACTAAACAGCATAGTGGTAAAATAAATGAGTTTTTACTTACGATTTAGAGTTTTATTGAATAATATGATTACTTTATTAGTAGTTATTGTAATGTCATTAATATTGTAGAAATCATTGCTGTATGAAAAACAAAAATGAATCAATGATAATTCAAGCAACATAGAACCCGGAAAAGTTGTTTTGAAATCGTTAAAAAGTAAGAGATGTCAACTATCTTTTGACCAAGCATTTCGGTGATAACTGGAGAAATCTTCCTGCTCTTGAATATTATTCCGCATTCATATCTTATTAAATCTTTAAAACAAATTTATATAAAAAATATCAGAATAATAGTTATTATTCTTTTCTAATTTTCTTTCGAT